>SJYQ01000276.1:0-94040 GCA_006410935.1 Redunca redunca | reverse complement strand
GGACACGACTGAGCGACTTCACTTTCACTTTTCACTTTTATGCATTGGAGAAGGCGATGGCACCCCACTCCAGTACTCTTGCCTAGAAAATCCCATGGACAGAGGAGCCTGGTAGGCTGCAGTCCATGGGGTCGCTAAGAGTTGGACACGACTGAGCGACTTCACTTTCACTTTTCACTTTCATGCATTGGAGAAGGAAATGGCACCTCACTCCAGTGTTCTTGCCTGGAGAACCCCAGGGATGGGGGAGCTTGGTGGGCTGCCGTCTATGGGGTCACACAGAGTCGGACACTGAAGCGACTTAGCAGCAGCAGTAGATTAAAGCTCATTTACAAACTGATCTCAGCAAACAGCAATATTATAAAAAAAAAAAGAAGAAGAAGAAGAAGACACACAGAGACATACATACATACAAATAGACAGAAGAGAGTTTTCCAAACTTAGTTATGAATAAAAAAATGGTTGGAGTAAGATTTTAAAAGGCTTTGTTCCCCTTTTTGTTCCTTTTGATTTCAGGAATTAGATATGGTCTAGATAAGAGATCCAGAGAGCTCTGGACTAAAGGTATAGGAGGAGTTATTTCTTCAGGGCAAGAATTCTTAAAGAGATCATTTTTTTTTTTTCAAGCTTTCTCTGGAGTCTAAAGAATATTGTGACCACATTGTCAAAAATTGTATTTTTTTGTGTGACCATAGTTTTATAGCTGAAATTTAGACCAGATAGTGCTCAACTTGGCCCTGATAACAAGGGCAGATTGGTCCCAGCAGAGATTGTCCCTCTGTAGAAGTAAGGGTCTTAGTTTGATCAGCCCCTGGCTGTTGATTACAGGAGGAAGTCCTGGACTTAAGGGAACTTCAGCCTGTTTTCCTATTCTATGTCAATAAAGATCTAATATTTTTAGGCCATTTTTCTTGTCATTGGATCATAGCTATAGATTGACCAACCATTTAAAAATTTTCCCAAGGGGTTCCCAGGTGGGGTGTGGAAACTTAGAGTGAGCAATTCACATACTAGCTGAAACAGTTTGTACCAGATGTCTGTGCACTCAAACCAGACCAACAAACCAAACTGAACCAGAACTTCACCAGCCAGGAGTCACACTCCAAATGAAACAAAAAGCAAAGAGATGCCCAGAAATCAAAAGCCAAGTGGCAAGAGTGCTCCAAAAAGCAAAAACAAATGGCATAAATGTGACTTCCCAGTTCCACTAGACCTGTGACCTGGCAAAGTCAGTGGTAGCAGCCTTTTTAGTTCTGATAGTTTCAAGCAATTTCTTGTTCATTTTCTGTAAACAAGTTACTGTATCATTTTCTGTTTTAGAAGCTTCTAGATACCAGTCAAAGCACGGCCAGCCTTTTCTAATTGTGCATGCAAAAATATCAATTTTAGAATATCAAAAGAACCCCAACTTGGCCATTTTAGGCTGAGATCTCTTTTAGTATAATTTCTCCAACTAACTAGATCCTTTCAAGTACATATATTATACATGAATCTGGCTAGAGTGTTAGTCAGAGGGTGGCTTTCTGATATCCCTTTGTTTCTGTTTTTGTGAGATTCTATTTTCCATTTTAAGCTGAATTTGTTAGGGATAAAAATCACTAGTGAATTTGTGTAGCGGGCCCATGTGCTGCTTGTGAGCTTAACTCCTCCACGAATCACCCCAGAGTCATTTCAACTCATCTTATGTGTCTCGGATTCTGCCTCCAGCAATCTAAGACCACTGTGGCTGCTCAGGTTGCTGAATGGCCAGTCCTTATGTGCAACCCCTGGACCAGCAAGTATTTTAATTAATGAGTGGGTTTCCCTATGGGACCACTGCACGGTATGAAGACTAGGCCTCCACCACTCCGGTAAATTTCTCAGTCACCAGAGAAAACCGAAAGCGGCCAGGAGTCTCGTCCCTTTCCTTCAGAGCAAAGCTAGCCCGTATTTTCCTCACTTTCATCCTGACAAATTCTATAATGGCAGTCAAACTGAGGAGAAGTGTCAGATAAGCCTCCTACTTAACCACTCAGCCAAGACCATTTGAGTCCGCTACAACGGAGTGACCTCAGCATCTTTCAGCTGAGCCCCGGGTATTCTTTGACTTTTTCCCAGTTGAGCCCTCCTACCCTTTCCACTGGGTGGGCAATTCTCCTGGCATCTTTCGGCCAGCCCCCAACCCAGCATCTTTTGACTGGGTAGGAATTACTCAGTATTTTTCAACTGAGCCCCATTCAATGTCTAAACCATGAGTGGGTATGCCCGGGATGTTCACCCAGCCGTGCCCCCCCCCTGCCCCGCCCCCCACCCCACTCGGTATCTTTCTTACTAGGAGGGAGCAGGTAACCTGCTCCACTGCCAAATAAAACTCAGAATCTCAACCAATATGGGAGATTCAAGAACCAGGAGAGACTTACCCAAATTCGTCTGTACTCCCCGAGGAGTCAAATGGGTGCAAGGGGCCGCTGCTGGTACCAAAGCTCCTTGTGGAGTCCAGTTGGAGGAAGTCCACTCTGGGTCACTTTGTTGGTCGCCATAACTGTCGACTAAAAAAAGATCTACGGCTAGAGAGTTGTGAGTTGTTTTATTTGGGGCAAAATTCACAACTCTCAAGTTGTACATCTTTTTTCGACAGTAATTAGCTGGTCTGTGTTAATCATCTCACTCTGTATATCAAATCATCATGGTGTGCCTCATATACATATAATTTTTATTAAAAATTTAAAGAGCGACTGAATTTAAAGAGCGACTGAACTGAACTGAGCATTCTTGCAGTGATTAGTTTTAACTAAGCTGAGCCCTGGTGGCGCAGTGGTAACGAATCTGCCTGCCAAGCAGGAGACATGAGTTTGATCCCTGGGTTGGGAAGATCCCCTGGAGAAGGAAATGGAAACCCACTCTAGTATTCTTGCTTGGGAAATCCCATAAAAGAGGAACCTGGCATGCTATCGTCCATGGAGTTGCAAAGAATCCAACGTGACTTCACACCTAAACAACAGCAAATCCTCTCTCTATTCTATGCAATTATTTTTTAAAGATCTCAAATATCTCTGGGAGTTTAAGATAATTCTGTAACTGTCTCATCACTCATGTAAGAAGTTGCATTAATTTTTTTTTTTTTTCAATATAGTGTTTCTGGTAAGTCAATGTATCTGACAATCACAGGGAATAAACTACTTATCTTTTCAGTTAAAAAAAATTTAAATAAAAAGAATATACAAGTAAGGGGCCTCTGAACAGAGATACATGACTAACAAGATCATCCACACCCACAATACTTCTTGCAAGAGAGACACAAATAAAAGGAGCAATGTAATTAATTGCCAAGAGAGCAAATATCCAAATGCAGGAACGATTTACCTTAACCATAGAATTTAGCAGTAGTGTTCTTAGCAAGTATAGTTGCTTGCTAATACTGGTAGAATATTGAATATTATTCTATATTATAATATTGGTTATAATATTTATTTATCTTCTGGTACAATAATGAATAAATAGAGGTTCTGGTAGAATAATGACTAAATAGAGCCATTGCTCTAGGTGTCCCTCTGCGATTTTTACTTGCTTAAGACAGGCTTCCCAGGTGTGGTAAAGAAGCTGTCTGCTGATGCAGGAGACATGGGTTTGATCCCTGGGTGGGGAAGATCCCTGGAAGAGGACATGGCAACCCAGTCCAGTATTCTTGCTTGGAGAATACCCATGGACAGAGGAGCCTGGTGGGCTACAGGCCATAGAGTTGCAAAGAGGCATACGTGACTGAAGCGACTGAGCATGCCCGCATGCAATATGGGTGGTGAAAAATTATGAGTGCTTATTAAAAATGAAGAACTCTAGAATTTAGAAGATTCGCTGAGCCTGGCAAATGGACCATCCAGGACACAACTGGATAGATCTGGAGTATTTAACACTTCTCCCAAGAGAAGTGAAAAAGAGAAGACCACAGAACAGCTCGTAGAACTCTGTCTTTATCACAGTGTGATCTGGAGGAAGGAGATAAGGATGTAAAGCTCCCTTTCCACAGAGGGAGGTATTGAGGGAAAGAGAAAGAAAATGAATGGCCAAGGGGGGCAGGCTCAGACCTTCTGAGAGTCTCTTTAGACTCAGCAGGTGGGCGATCATTTGTAATCACCTCCCCCATTGATCTAAACAGTTTCCGGTGGCAATTTAGTGGGGGGACCGCCTAGGACTGGGAAGGGAAATTGGAAGAAAGAAAAGCACATGCACACACACACACACACACACCATTTAATGCAATGGTGCTTATATTGCACATCTTGCTTTCAGAGCTTACTGTTGTGGTCCATGGGCAAGTTGGAAAAGAATTTCCAGACAGGAGGAAGAATGAAAGGAGAATAAAGTTTATTAGAGTAGGGGAGGGGAGAGTCACTGCCAGCACATCAGGCTGGCTTCCTGATAGGGAGAGCCCACACTAAACATGGGTGACTGGTCCATTTTTATAGCCAGGATACAAGGAGCTGGATAGGGGTCTTTGTAGGTCATTTGCTGATTGGATGAGGTTTGAATACTGGTTGGGGGTAAGAGTAAGGCAAATGTCTTCTCTCTATATGGGGTAGGAGAGAAGACAGGTTATAGTGCTCAGGAGGGCCTAAAAATTCTTAAATTGTTACAACATGGGGGAGGGAAGAATGACAAGGGCCTGGCTTTTTCTTTTCCTGCATTTCAAGACTCTCCTTGTTCACCTTGTTCTTTCGTCTTTGGGACACGCACTTAAAATATGAATTGGTATCTTAAGATTATAGAAATTCAGTTCCCTGCCCTCTTGTCTTTCAGACCCTCCCCCACAGCCCTCCTGGAATCTCCTTCTGATGTCTTGGAAAGTACCAAAATAAAAAATCTGCCATCAACGGTTAAATCTTTTCAGATTGAAACTGAGAACTGAAAGAAGCCTAGACATTGCCTCTGGGGAGACTAGTCTTGGAGTGCTTGAATAGTCAATAAAAATGCCTATAACACTGTTTTATCTTGCCAGGATCATTCATTCTCATTACCCAGGGTCTCCCCAGTTATTGTCAAATGAAGGAGTCACTAGGGTGCCTCTAAATGTAAAAGTTAGGCAGGATTTGCATTGTGATAAAAAGGTTCAATGGGATGGAGATCCCTTGACACCTAGATTCTCCTGCATTTTAAAGGCTGTTTGCCAAGGACCTTTCTTTTTGCAGGCTGTTAACAGTCCAGGGATGGGTCACAGTATAATTGGCCATTTGTGTTTCCCAGCTTTGGGGCCTGGTGGTGAATGTGGCTTCTAAGCCAAGAGCAGTGCCCCACCCCAAACAAATTTGGCCTTAAAAGCAGGTCTCAAAGAAAAACAAAAACCAAAAACAACTTACTTCATGTTTGCCAAATACTCTAACATAAACACTCCTCATTTTTGGAAAGCAAGATAGATCAGAGCATTATTGCTTCTTTTCCTCTCAGTTCTCTCCTGTCAGTGAACAAGAAAGAAACCCAGGCTCAGACCAGAATGTATTAACTGACCAGCATATTCAGCAACTAATGTCATTATCACAGGGATTACACAATAGCAAAGGATATCATCAGAAATCCTCGGACATACAATTTGACATAGAAATACATTTATTTATGTATTAGACGTTGATATACACACAGATTCACACTCCTACGTAAATCACCATTTATAGGTATTTGATATACTTGGAAGAGATTTTAAAGGAAAAGTGAAGAAAACTATTTTGTAAAGAAGAGTTGTATTTCACTAATCATTCTCTGACCTAATTCATATATTGTATTTCATCCAAAGAAGTTTTTCTTTTAACATTTGAAATGGAAGGGAAAGAAACAAGCTTTTATTGAGACCAACTTATTTCCTTGTTCTCCATTTTTAATTTTATATATTTAGTAAACATTTACATAGTACTTACTATGTACCAGGCACTATTCTGAGCACTCTGTAAATACTAACTTGTTTAATCTCCCAACAACTCTATGAAATATGTATTATTATTATCCCTATTTAACACATGAGGACACTGAGTGTAGAGAGGACAAATAACTTGCCCAAGGTCACAGGGACACCAGCGGTCAAGGTTGGAATGCTGGCTGGGCATTCTGTCTGTGAACCCTGAGGTCTGTGCTCTTGCTTCACCCCCAGGTGAAAACTTATTTAATCTCATAAAAATCTTCCCAAATGAGGAAGCTAAGACACAGAGAGTTTATATAACTTCTCTATTTAATTTTTGCCAAACTTGAACAAAAACGGGGCAAGTTAGGACAATAGTACTAACACAGATATTTTCACATCAAATTTATCTTCTTTCTTTTAAAATTGACACCAACCCCTGTTCAATATGCTTGTAGTCTCAACCGGCATTTCTTGTGTATCTGGTGAGCAACATGGTCCCCAAAGGTATATCATCCAATGCTCCTCCAGACCCCTCTGTTCACCAGTTAGAACAGCTGACTTACTAAGTGCCCCATTCCCACTTAAGATTTAATAGAGTTTTGGAAAAAAGTAAAGTCACACATTAACTACCAGCTTATCGTAAAATGGTGTGAAAATTCAACTGGTAATAAAAAATATTTTTTTAGGCATACTCACAGTGCATCTGCTGTATTATAGGTTGACTAGACTTTAGATGGAAAACCTCTTCTGGAAGAAGACTCAAAGTTTGCTTTCATTTGATTTTAAGCTAATAAGTAAGAAACAGATGATGTTACCAAAGAGATATGTTTCTAACATTAAAATAAGGAGGCTATGTTTTCATTCACACAGACACACTGCAGAATTTCTAGAGGGATGTTAAAGCAACGAAGATAAAATCTTGCTTGTTGGTGATGGCACTGAATCCGTGTTTGCAGTTGGCAATGGTGATACTAGGTCACATTTCACTGTCTTCAGTGTGTCTTCTTCTCAAACCCTACTGAGACCACCATAGTTCAGGCTTTCGCCTTTCTCATTTCTGGCCCTGACCCCTTCCCTATTTAATTTGTACACCAAGGGGAGACTGAGCTTTCTGGAACTCATACAACTGGATGCCACTTTCTGTTTAGAAAAGTTGTGTTGTTCCGTAGCATCTTGAAAACCAAGTCATAATTCAGAGGAGCATTTGGACTTTCTACCACTTTACTCTGAATCAACCTCTTACATTTCCCAAATGCATTCTTTCACGCATATATGCGTTGCCATGTGCTGTTCCCTTACCTGGACGTGGTACCCACCTTGTGTCTTCACCTAATCTGGCTAATTGATTATTATGCTTCAAGTATCATCTCAAGTTTACTCTGAAGACTTTTTCTGATCTCCCTCCTTGTCTGGATTAGATGATTTTCTGAAACATCTCATAGCACCATGTTCTTACCTCTACCATTCAGCCAATTATTTGTTCTTTTAGAAACTATTAAAAATCTACAATTTGGAGAAGGAAATGGCAACCCACTCCAGTATTCTTGCCTGGAGAATTCCATGGACAGAGGAGCCTGGCAGGCTACAGTCCATGGGGTTACAAGAGTCAGACGCAACTTAAGAGACTAAACCACCAGAGAAAGACTACCCTCAATTTGGCAGCAAGTGACAACTGTCCTTAAGATTTCTCTTTTTTTTCCCTGATAGGAAAAGAAAATACTTGGGAAAATGAAAGTAATAAATTTTCTATTCAAATGTATAGATAAAAAAAAAATAAATAAATAAAAATAAAAATCTACAATTATGTGACTAAGTGTCTGTGCTCTCCAATAAATGTAAACTCTTGTAAGGCTGTCAAAATTTTAAGTTTTATCTTTCAATACCCAGCAACTGCGATAGTGTCTGACACAGTCATCACTAAGTGCTAAATGAATGGCTAAATCTCTAGAATCCACATACACATAAAAAAAAATGTTATACAACCAGAGAAACACATTGAATTATATATAACATGCTATTTAAGATTGTTGGGGGAGAGCAGCCTTACTTATGATATCAATGGGAGAGTATCACACACAGCCGTAAAATACTCCTTTGTCATATCGGTATTCGCAAGTATCTGACATTAACTGGGAAAATTCTCAGTCATTAAAACTTCAAATATTTCTTCTGTTTCTTTCTCTCTTTCTCTTCCTTCTGATATCCCCGTTATATATATGTTATACATTTAGTAGCTGTTCCACAGTTCTTTGATTTTCCATTATTTTTTAGGCTTTTTTTTTTTTAATTTCTCTTTGCCTTTCAGTTTTGGAGGTTTCTGTTGAGAAATCCTGAAGTACATAGATTCTTTCCTCAGCCATAGCCACTCCATTACTAAACCCATTAAAGAGGTTCTTCATTTCTGTTACAGGGCTTTTCATGTCTGACATTTCTCCTCTGTTCTCAGAATTCTCATCTCCCTGCCTGCATCACACACTTGTTTTTGCATGTTGTTTACTTTATCCATTAGTGGCCTTAGCATGTTAATCACAGTGGTTTTAAATTCCCAATTTGATATTTCCAACATCTCTGGCACAGCTGAATCTGGTTCTGATGGGTGCTTTCTCTTCAAAGCATACATTTTCTCATAGTATGTCTTACATTTTTCTCCTTTATATCTGAACGTGATTTACTGGGTAAAATAAATTGCTGTAAATAAGCCTTTATAAAGGGTTGGTAAGATTGAGAGAGTGGACACATTCTATAGTATAATGATTAGGTCTCAATATATTAGAGGCCAGTGGCCTTGGACTGTGAATTTCACACTTGCTTTTCAATTTCCCCTCCTTCTCAGGTGGACGGGATGGCAAGAGTGGGCCGGAGTTTGGCATTTCCCTTCCCACACATGAAACGTTGAAGTTGGCTGGGGTTGGGTGTTTTCTTCCCCCAGTTCAGCTGGGCTCTGATAAAATCCCAGCAGGTTAGGCTCTGGTTAAGTAGTTTCTACTGAAGGCAGACCATGTTAAGAAAGACAGATTGTTCTGAGAGATTTCAAACTGGTTCTTTTTGCCCTCCTCCTGCCAGAGCAGAAGAGGATTTTTCTCTGATATTTTCTATGAGAGCCTGATAGAGCCTTGAAGGTATGACTCACAAAAGTGTATGGTTCTCCTGATGATGAAATCTCCCTGGGGTTATGGCTTGGACTTGTCTACACTGAGTCTCTAGCAACTCATCGGTCAAAGTTCAGGTTGCTCTACCTCGGCACTGGTTCCTGCAAAGATTTCTACTGAAGTCTCTTTATTTGCCTAGTGGTGTCTCCAGTTTGGGGACACAAGTTTGCCCTGTGATCTCATTTTTCTAAGAAGAGTTGTTAATTTTTCATTTTGTTTATCTTTCTGCTTATCATTCAGATTATCTTTTAAAATTAATTTTAAATTAAAAAGTGAAAAAAATTGTAACTATTCTAAGTATCACTGTCTTTTAGAGTAATAATGTAAAGAAACATTTGAAAGTTCCTGGCAACAGCTTAAGTGGAGTTATCATTTTAAAACTTGACTGAGTTCATCACACACCACTATGTGTACTTATAAATTCTCTAGTTGTGTGTTTGTTTAGTCTCTATTGTCCATATTAGACTGTAAGCACCCTAAATGGTGCCAGAACTATTTACTATAGTCAGTCAGTTAGCACAAACAAGTAGGAAAGAAAATGTTTCCTTTCTGTTTCAACTTCTGAAGATGATGGAGTAATTACATAACTCCAAAAACACCAGATAAATGAATATATTTGAAAATATCAGAGATCTGTAGAAACACCCAAAGAAGAAAAAGACATTTCAGAGGTGAGCTGTTGATCTCTGTTCTCCCTGGAGTATTTATTTGCTGATCTTACACTACAGCTTGGGCTCCCCTGGTGGCTCAGTTGGTAAAGAATTTGCCTGCAATGCAGGAGACCTGGGTTCAATCTCTGGTTTGGGAAGATGCCCTGCAGGAGGAAATGGCAACCCACCCCGGTATTCTGGCCTGGAGAATTCCATGGACAGAGGAGCTTGGCAGGCTTCAGCCCTCTTCAGACCACAAGAGTTGGACATGACTGAGTGACTAATACCATACTATAGTCTAGAAACCTGAGCTTCTCCTGAGAAAGTTCCTGCGTGCATGCTAAATCACTCCAGTCATGTCCAACTCTTCATGATCCCATGGACTGTAGCCCACCAGGCTCTTCTGTCCATGGGATTCTCCAAGCAAGAATACTGGAATGGGTTTCCATGACCTTCTCCAGGGGACCTTCCCAACCCAGGGATTGAACCTGTGTCTCTTCCGTCTGCATGCATAGGCAGGTGAGTTCTTTACCACTAGTGCCACCTGGGAAGCCTGAGAAAGGTCCTACAAGGGGGCAGAGAAATCAGGACAGCTTAGGGGAGTTGAAATAACAGAAATGTCAAAATTGGAGAACTAAAGGACATGAAACATGGAGCCTGTCTCCGTCAAAAATTTCTAAAAGACAATAAAAGTTCTTAGTAGCTCTCATGATTAATAAGGAATACATTATCCAGGCTTTGCTGCTTATTTCTTCCAAAAATTTAAGAAAGAACACTAATTTTACACAAAATCTTTCAGATATTGGAAACAGAGAGATTACTTCCAAGCAATTTTTATTAAGCCAGAATAATCTTTATACCAAAACACTTGACCTAAGAATTATAATTATGGTGTGTTCAGATTTAAACCAGTCTTCCCAGGTGGTGCTCGTGGTAAAGAACCTGCCTGTCAATGCAGGAAATCAAAGAGACCCGGGTTCAATCCCTAGGTTGGGAAGATTCCCTGGAGAAGGAAATGGCTACACACTCTAGTATTCTTGCCTGGAGAATCCCATGGACAGAGGTAGGGACAGTCCATGGGGTCACAAAGAGTTGGACATGACTGAGCAACTTAACACGTATGCACATTTGAACCTGCTTTAGGAAATTCTCTGGAGGTCCAATGGTTAGGACTTCATGCTTCAACTTCAGGGGGCCTGGGTTCGATCCCTGGTTGGGGAACTAAGATCCGGCTGACTGCATAATGCAGCCAAAACAAAATAAAGGCCATCCAGCCTTATTCAATCAATCAATATCAATCAACCAGCTCTAGACTTAGGCTTTATAAGTTGTTCTGAATGTGTGTTATACTTCTACTGCCAGAAAACACCCAATACATCTGGGAACTACATGGTTTTTTTTTTTTTTTTAGGTTCATTTTGAACTTTTTTTTTTTCTAAAATTCAGCATTAAAGATTCTCAGATGGCTCCTTTGCACCCCACTGATGTAGGTATGAATTTGGCTTTGCCATCACTATTTGGCGATTTTAAACATATTCCCTAAGGTCTGTTCTCTTATCTCCTTCCAACTCCCTCAGAAAACTCTTCGTGACGTTGGACTCTAGACAGTTGCACAATCCTTTTATTGTCAGTTTTGGAATGAAGCTTTATGCATCACTAGCTGTGTGCATGCATTGTGAAGTAGAATTAATATCCTCTGTGTTGTTTAGTCTATATTTCATTGGCTAGCTGCCTAGAATGACGAAGGAAATGGCCGGAAAATGTACTTCTTTCTCCTTAAAAAAAAACAAAAGAATAAACTCTGGAATTATATTTACTGTAGGGAAAATTAATAAATGATTTTCAGCAAAAGGAATAAAAGAAGATCTCATACTTTTACGGTCTTGATTGCACAAAAGAAAAAGTAATTCATGCAGACACAGTTTTAGTCAGGCCACATTATCACTATGTCTGGTACTTTACAAATTGAGAGATGATATTCGCAGGCAATGGTTGTGTCACTTCAAACCTTAATGCAAAGTTAATTTGTATACTTGGGTTATGTTCTACAGTATCTCAGATAATATTGATGACACTAATGATATTACTTACAATGGCTCTCTGGAAATTCATGAATATACCTCTTAAGCAAGCTAAGTTTTATAAAGACTTTTATCCTTTTATACACTGCAAAATAGTTCATTGTAAATTGAGGTGTGTGTGTGTGTGTGTGTGTGTGTGTGCGCGTGCACGCCCAACTGTGCAAACTCAATTATTAAATGTCAAGGGAAAAGATTAAAATACATGATTTTCCCCATAAATTGTTTTTGATAATCCCAGCAACTAAGGAACAATTCCCTTTTGAGCTGAAGTTGCATACAATTTTCAGTGCCCTAAATATTATTCTTTTAGGAGGTGAATTTTTTAATCCTATACACAGGACAGCTTTTAGGAGGAAAGGACCCCCCTTGATGTTTGGAAGGACATGACACATGTTGTATAGCATCGAACACTCTGTTAGCTATAGTTTTGTTCTTTGAGATCCTTACTGTCTCCTTTATCTAGCAGATACACAGGGACACATTTAAAATGAAGTCATGGATGCAACAAACTTTAGATCTTAGTATGAGCTACTTTCAATTTTTTAAAGTTTTTTTTCAGCCTTTTACTTTATATTGGAGTAGAGCCAATGAACAATGTTGTAACAGTGTCAAGTGAACAGCAAACTGAAAGTCACTCAGTCCTGTCCAACTCTTTGCGATCCCATGGACTATACAGTCCATGGAGTTCTCCAGGCCAGAATACTAGAGTGGGTAACTTTTTCCCTTCCCCAGTGGATTTTCCCAACCAACTAATCAAACCACAGTCTCCTGCATTGCAGGTGGGTTCTTTAACAACTGAGCTATCAGGGAAGCCATGGACATCACCAGAGGGTCAATGCCAAAATCAGATCGATTATATTCTTTGCAGCCAAAGATGGAGAAGCAAAAGATATTAAGAAGAGGTGGCAAGAATACACAGAAGAACTATACAAAAAAGATCTTCATGACCCAGATAACCACAATGCTGTGATCACTCACCTAGAGCTAGACATCCTTGAATGGAAAATTAAGTTGACTGTATAGAGCTTCTCCATCTTTGGCTGCAAAGAATATAATCAATCTGATTTTGGCATTGACCGTCTGGTGATGTCCATTGCTCAAAATTCTCCAAGGGAGGCTTCAACAGTACGTGAACCATGAACTTCCAGATGTTCAAGCTGGATTTAGAAAAGGCAGAGGAACCAGAGATCAAATTGCCAAGATCCACTGAATCATCGAAAAAGCAAGAGAGTTCCAGAAAAACATCTATTTTTGCTTTATTGACTATACTAAAGCCTTTGACTGTGTGGATCACAACAAACTGGAAAATTCTGGAAAAAAGAGATGGGAACACTAGGCCACCTGACCTGCCTCCTGAGAAATCTGTATGCAGGTCAAGATGCAACAGTTAGAACTGGACATGGAACAACAGACTGGTTCCAAATCAAGAAAGGAGTACGTCAAGGCTGTATATTGTCACCTGGCTTATTTAACTTATATGCAGAGTACATCATGAGAAATGCCAGGCTGAATGAAGCACAAGATGAAATCAAGATTGCTGGGAGAAATATCAATAACCTCAGATATGCAGATGACACCACCCTTATGGCAGAAAGTGAAGAACTAAAGAGCCTCTTGATGAAAGTAAAAGAGGAGAGTGAAAAAGTTGGCTTAAAACTCAACATTTAGAAAACTAAGATCATGGCATCTGGTCCCATCACTTCATGGCAAATAGATGGAGAAATAATGGAAACAGTGAGAGACTTTATTTTTTGGAGCTCCAAAATCACTGCAGATGGTGACAATAGCCATGAAATTAAAAGATGTTTGCTCCTTGGAAGAAAAGCTATGACCAACCTAGACAGCATATCAAAAAACAGAGACATTACTTTGCCAACAAACGTTCATCTAGTCAAAGCTATGGTTTTTCCAGTAGTCATGTATGGATGTGAGAGTTGGACTATAAAGAAAGCTGAGCGCCGAAGAATTGATGCTTTTGAACTGTGGTGTTGGAGAAGACTCTTGAGAGTTCCTTGGACAGCAAGGAGATCCAACCAGTCCATCCTGAAGGAAATCAGTCCTGAATATTCACTGGAAGGACTGATGCTGAAGCTCAAACTCCAGTACTTTGGCCACCTGATGCGAACTGACTCATTGGAAAAGACCCTGATGTTGGGCAAAATTGAAGGCAGGAGGAGAAGGAAATGACAGAGCATGAGATGGTTGGATGGCATCACCACCTCGATGGACATGAGTCTGAGTAAGTTCCAGGAGTTGGTGATGGACAGGGAGGCCTGGCGTACTGCAGTCCATGCAGTCGCGAAGAGTCGGACATGATTGAGCGGCTGAACTGAACTGAACAGGAAAGGGACTCAGCTATAACATATACATGTATCCATTCTCCCCCAAACCCCCCTTCCATCCAGTCTACCTAGGGTGAGCTGTTTTAAAGATAGGTGCAGTTTAGGTTGGGCTTCCCTGTGTCTCAGTGATAAAGAATCTGCCTACCAAGACAAGAGATGCAAGTTCAATTCCTGGGCTGGGAAAATCCCCTGGAGAAGAAAATGACACCTCACTCCAGTATTCTTGCCTGGGAAATCCCATGGACAGGGGAGTCTGGCGGCCTACAATCCACGGGTTGCAAGGAGTCTACTTAGCAACTTAGCATGCACATACCCAGTTTAGGAAGCATACAATTTAGAGGAAGAAAGTGACATTAGTAGGACTGTGGTTGTAGCAAAGAAATAATTACCTGCTTTTTCAGACTGAGGGGAATTTAGGTTTGTAAAAACCATCAGTGCTAGAAACAGATATTTCACTCAGACTGAACCTGAACGTCTCAGACATTAAGCACCATGAATTCCCTGCTCACTGAGCTAAATGATGTTGGGTATATCATGTCGGCCCTATGAAACTACCACAATGAGTCACTGCCTTTCCTCTCATGAGCTAATCCTCTGGACTTTTCTATCTGATTTCCCATTTTTTACAAAAATAATAGTTACCAGTTTTTGCTTTTATTTTTAAATATCTATTTATTCGGCTGTGTTGGATCTTGGTTCCAGCTTGGATGAATCTTCAGTTGTGGCCTGTGAACTCTTAGTCACGGTATGTGAGATCTAGCTCCCTGATCAGGTATTGAACCTGGGCTCCCTGCATTGGGAGCTTAGAGTCTTAGCCATTAGACCACCAGCAAAATCCTTGGTTTCCTATGTTTATTGATGGCTTATTCAATTCTATCCCAATATAGCTTTGCTCTCTGCTGGCTTCTCTCTGACTCTCTACTTGCTTTAGGAGCTCATACTGAGAGGGTCTCCATCATTCTCTCCTCTC
This sequence comes from Redunca redunca, assembly GCA_006410935.1. Lineage (NCBI taxonomy): Eukaryota > Metazoa > Chordata > Mammalia > Artiodactyla > Bovidae > Redunca > Redunca redunca. The sequence goes on along the minus strand of SJYQ01000276.1, from coordinate 78,985 downwards.
TCCCAAGATCACCCTACTAGTTGCAGGCAGAGTCACGTTCTTCTCTCCATTTACAAGCATCTTTTTGGTGCCCAATGCCCTCTCAGCTTTTTGCAGCCTAGTCCTCCTCTGTGGTCTCTTGGACACACTGAGAAACAATATTTTCCAACATTTATTTTGATGCCAAGCTGCCTGCATTCAAATCCAGCCAGGTACCTTTACGCATTGAGTACAACTTCACATACATTACTTAACATCTCTCTCTCTGCCTCATTTTCTTCATCTATAAATTAAGCCTAATGATATTTATCTTGGAGTTTTTAGTGGATTCAATGAAACAGCATATGCAAAGTGCTTAGAACAGTGTGGGGTATCTAGTAAGCAGCCAATGAATATTGTTCTTAATCACATGATCACCTTGGTCAATAACCCAGGAGCACCCAAGCCTGAACTATGTGAATATAATGACATCTGTTACTTAATAGAGGCCATATGTTTGTATGTTGTATGTTTGTAAGACCAGTAAAAATCACATCAGGAAAATTAAGGAGTAAGATGATATGGAAAGAAGGTTTAGCAAGAAACAGAGTGGCCAAGGTCTGAGAGAGGGCAAGAAGGGGAATAAGAGCTGATTCTGACTCCTCTCTATCTTCCTCAATATCAGCAACTTATATTAAAAACTGAGCAATCTTCAGTCAGGGTTTCCTCTCAAGGGTGGATGGCACAATGGCAAAAGGAAAAGTCATAGAGTCAATGGGAGCAGGATCCCAATCAAGTTTCTTGCCTACTCTGAGACTGCTAAGATAAAACAAAAATTTTAAAAATCATTTTAGGAGGTTTATCAGAAAATGATCTGTGATAACTGAGAAGAAATAGGCCTGTCTTATATACCTCCATCCCATTCATCATGCATTAACTCCCAGATTCTAATCCTACAGGTTCAATGGATCAGCCTCTCCTACTTAAACCCTGGGGTTTCCATTATCATACTGGTAACAGGAATTGCTTTAGAGATAAGAAGGTTTTAAGCCATGCTAATGAATTTAAAGTCACTAAGTTTTGGAATCGAGGCATCCACTTCCCCACTGTGATAGAGAAACTGCTTGTTATCATTTTGCCACCAAGGTGGTGGTGGGCGGAGGCTGTCTGCCTTAAAATCAGTTAACTGAGACAATAGTTCAGCCAAGAAAGGCAGAGACAGAACCTTTGTGACACTTGTAAAGTTAATTAAGCAAGCAGGCTGTTAGACTCTTGTGGTTCTAATGCCCCGGTGTAAGCAAATCAACATCTAAGCATGGAAATGCCTCAAGGTTATAAAATCAAAACTAAGAATAATTAGTCACAAACAGCCAAACAGGCTTTAAGCTATAGCCAATCAAGTCATTTCCTTTCTTCCCCAGCATACTTTCTCCAGATTTTCTTGTCCCTGGTTCTTGTCGCTGAATGTTCCTATCCATTTGTGATCTGGTGCTGGCCAATTGGAATCAATTTTTGCTCAAATAAACCCTTAAAAGGTTATATGCTTCAATTTATCTTTCAACTCACTGCTTGTGTCTTTTGATGTAACCATAAATGAAGAAAACCCCAGCTGAAATTTGCCAGTGCAAATTTCCCTTTCCTTAAAGGATTCTAAATTGGAGTTTGTCTTCTTCATTCAAAGAGGGTTGCCTAATACAGAGATCTACTGATAAAGATGTAAAGCTTTCCTTGCTTGATCTCCAAGCCTGGTTATCACATGTCTCTGAAGTTTACAGGACACCCATACTAGCAAAGCCTCTTCTGTGGCCACAGATTTAGTCTCATGTCATATCATAACTGCCCCATAATCCCACCATCTCCTCTTGCTCATCTCCAGGCCTAGGATAAGAAGCTGTTGATCATAAAAAGCATTTGTGATGGTGCAGGAAGGAAGGAGTCCTGCAGGGAGTCTGCACTGAATCAAATATATACTCTCATCAGTGCCTTAAAACTTCTGTCACCTAGATCTCTGCTTTTATGTCTGCTGTTCCTTCTCAATACGTATTTTCCTAATCGCTATTTACCTTGCCAGGACGATTCCTGACCTGCTTTTCTGATTAATCTATTCTTATGACATAGACATCTATCCAGAGATATTCTAACCAAAAACACTTTGTCATAAAGCTAATGAGACATGTTTACACACATATGTCTACCTTTTAGTTCTGTTTGCATACATGCCTTATAGTTGATAGCATATAACATGACTCTGATTCCATTGTTGCTAATCTTGATCAATTTCTTTCCTTTCTGGAAGTGTCAAGACATATATGGCACTCTGACATCACATGGAAAGGAGAAATTTCTAGCCCCTTTCATCACTAGTGAGGGGAAAAGTAGATAAAAGTAATATGCAAAATTTTGACAAAGACCTTTAACAAAATACACCACCAGATAGGATGTATGTACCATTTTTTATGTGACTCAAATATCCTACTTCCTTTTCAATTAGAAAATGATAAATTAAAATTTTTTCTACCTATATGTATTTTTCTTCTGTCATTCAGCCCCAATTGGCTAAAATGCTAAAATATAATTATATATCTTACATTTTAATCCAAAATATGCTTACTATAAAAGTGGCAGGAAAGAGTCAAGATGTTTTGAGTACCTGTTTAATTCAGTGGTTACATTTTTAAAGTTTTGGAAGAGATTCTTTTTTGAACATCTGCTAAAAATGTTCAAAATGGTTTTGGTCCTGATTTTGCCACTTAATGTATTATATGATCTAATGGATAACACTAAATTAATTTGTTTCTTTGTCCCTCTGTTTCCCCGTTGAAGAAGTGAGTCATTTCTAAAATTTCCCTCTAGCCTGCACTCTATTTTTTAATTGGTCATTTAACTAAAAAGACATAGTCCATTCTCTTTCACCCTAGTTTATCCTACTAATTAAAAAAATCAATCTAGGCTAAAGTAATAACTCAAATGAAACCAAGAACTTACATATACACAAATGTTCACAATATTAAAAAGAAAACAACAAACCCTGAAAATAAGCGGGTAGTAAATAAAGGGGAGTAGGGGGATATTTAATCAAATTAGTTGCATCTTCAATGGGACATTGTTGCACATGCTGTGCCTTATTCCAAAAAAAATTAAAAAGTTGTTACTAAGATTAGTGTCCGGGCAAGGGATTAATCTCCAGAATTTACAAATAGCCTATGAGGTTTAAAATCATCAAAACACACATCCCAATCAAAAAATAGGCAGAAGATATAAACAGACACTTTTCAGAAGAAGACATATAGACATATAGACCAAGAGGCACATGAGAAGATGTTTAATATCACTGATTACTGTGTGCATGCTTAGTTGCTTAGCTGTCTCTGACTCCCTTGACCCATGAGCTGTAGCCCTCCAGGTTCCTCTGCCCATGGAACTTGCCTGGCAAGAAAACTAGAGTGAGTTGCAGTTTCCTTCTCCAGGGGCACTTTCTAACCCAGAGATGGAACATGAGTCTTTTGTGTGTTCTGCTTTGGCAGGTGGGTTCTTTACCAGTAGTGCCACCGCAGAACTAGAATGAGATATCACATGTCAGCATCATCAAAAATCCACAAACTATAAATGCTGCAGAGAATGGAGAGAAGGGAAACCTCCTACACTGTTGGTGGGAATGTAAATTGATGCAGCCACTATGCAGAATAGTATGGTGGTTCCTTAAGAAACTAAAAATAGAGGTACCGTATGACCCTGCAATCCCACTTCTGGGCACATATTAGGAGAATAACATGGTCCAAAAGGATATATGCACCCCATTATTTGTTGCAGCACTGTTTGCAATAGCCAAGACATGGAAGAAACCTAAATGTCCATCGACAGAGAAATGGATAAAGATGTGATAATTAATACATACACAAAATAGAATATTACTCAGCCATGAATCAGAATGAAATAATGCCATCTGCAGCAACATGGTTGGACCTAGACATTGTTATACTGAGTGAAGTAAATCAGACAGAAAAGGAGAAATATTATATGACATTCCTTATGTGCAGAATTTAAAAAGAAATTATACAAATGAAAGAAAAGAAAGTTAAGTCACTCAGTTCTGTCCAGCTCTTTGTGTCTCCATGGACTGTAGCCTACCAGGCTCCTGCATCCATGGGATTTTCCAGGCAAGAGTACTGGAGTGGGGTGCCATTTCCTTCTCCAGAGGATCTTCCTGCCCCAGGGATCAAACGTGGGTCTACCACATTGTAAGTGGACACTTTACTGTCTGAGCCACCAGGAAGTTATAATAAAATAGAGACAAACTCATGGACCTAGAGAACCAACTTATGGTTGCCAGGTGGGGAAGGATGACGGGAAAAGATAGTTAGGGAATCTGGGATTGACATGTACATACTGCTGTATTTAAAACGGATAACCAAAAAGAACCTACTGTAAAACACATGCCCACTTCTGCTCAATGTTATGTGGAGGCCTGGATGGGAGGGGAGTTCGGGCAGAATGGATACATGTATATTATGGCTAAATCCCTTCGCTATCCACTTGAAACTATTACAACATTATTAATTGGCTATACTCTACTACAAAATAAAGAGTTTAATTTAAAAAAAGAGAATGGAAAAAATCGTGTTATAATCAATTGTCACCTCCTGTTAGTCACAGGTAAACCAAAGGGATTTTTGACTTCCCAATGTATACCTCTTCAATTGCAAGTCAGTAAGAAAGTTCTGTTCTTCAGGAAATCATATCAGATGGCTTTTATTTTAGAAAGAAATTTTCAGGGACTAGGGCATGGACACTTCCCTTTTTTAATTATTTATTTTTAACTCTTATTTATTTACTTTGGGCTGTGCTGGATTTTACTGCTGCGTGGGCTTTCCTCTAGTTGCAGAGAGTGGAGGCTCCTCTCTAGTTGCAGTGCATGGGTTTCTCACTGCAATGGCTTCTCTTGCTGCAGAGCACAGATTCTAGGGCACACAGGTTCAGTAGCTGTGGGGCACAGCCTTTGTTGCCCTGTGGCATGTGGGATCTTCCTGGACAGGAATAGAACCCTTGTCCCCTGCATTGGCAGGTAGCTTCTTAACCACAGGACCACCAGGGAAGTCCCATACTTCTTTCTTAATGTGCAAGTAGGCTTGGTAAATCTATCATTGAAATGCTGATGCTACTCTATATTTGCTGATTAATTGGTCATAGACAGGAAGGTATGTTTCTACATTTGGAATTTCACCTGGAAGTCCTGGCAGTTATTCTGTGAATTACTCCATGAATTAGTCAATGAGTGACAGAGAGGTTGCTATTTTAAGCAAAATGTATAGTAAAGACAGGGGAGAATTCCTGTCCCATTCTCCTAATCATTTGCTTTTTGTTGTTTAGTTGATAAGTCCTGTCTGACTCTTTTGCAACCCCATGGATTTCTACCGGTTTCTAAAATCACATCATTAGAGAGACATCCCTTTGTGTTAAAGAATAAAGCAGCACCTCTCCCTGCTTTGGCATTATAAAGAAAGCCTCTGGAAGCTGCCAACTCATTAAGCAACAGTAGTCATTAATACTTCATGACGCTAATCAATCTATCAACTTTCGACCACCAAGAATAAAGTTCAATCTTATGCCCTGCCTACAAGGAGTTTACAGTGTAATTGGAGAGAAGAAAGGCTTAGAAAGCTGACGATGAATATATATATTCTCTTTTATAAGAGAATCAAATACACAGAGCAAGCAATAAGACCTAGAAGACTACGCAAAGGCTACTTTATCAATCTCTCTCTCTCTCTTGAACTATCACTTATTGCCACTATTTGGAAACATACGGTAATTTCTTCCATCTAGACAAACAACAACAACAAATTCTCCTAGGACACTACAATTGCCTCCAATCTGTTTCACAGGGACTTTGCAGCACTAAATTTCTTGAAAATATAATCTCTAATTCTCTTCATTCCACTTTCTCTCAAAACATTCTAATCAGACTATACAGCCCCTGTCATACCACCAAATACCCAAGGACCTCAACAGCACTAAACCTAATTATCAGTTCAGTTAAGTTTAGTCTCTCAGTCGTGTCCAACTCTTTGCTACCCCATGGACTGCAGCATACCAGGCTTCCCTGTCCATCACCAACTCTTGGAGCTTGCTCAAACTCATGTCCATTGAGTCAGTGATGCCATCCAACCATGTCATGCTCTGTCATCCCCTTCTCCTCCTGCCTCCAATCTTGCCCAGCATCAGGGTCTTTTCCAATGAGTCAGTTCTTCGCATCAAGTGGCTGAGTTTCAGCTTCAGCATCAGTCCTTCCAATGAATATTAAAGACTGATTTCCTTTAGGATGGACTAGTAGGATCTCCTTCCAGTCCAAGAGACTCTTAACAGTCTTCTCCAACACCTCAGTTCAAAAGCATCAGTTCTTTGATACTCAGCTTTCTTTACAGTCCAACTCTCATATCCATGCATGACTACTGGAAAAACGATAGCTTTGACTAGACGGACCTTTGCTGGCAAAGTAATGTCTCTGCTTTTTGATATACTGTCTAGATTGGTCATAGCGTTTCTTCCAAGGAGCAACAGTATTTTAATTTCACAGCTGCAGTCACCATCTGCAGTGATTTTGGAACCCAGCTGACAAAACATGATCCACTGGAGAAGAGAATGGCAAACCACTTCAATATTCTTGCTTTGAGAACCCCACGAACAGTATGAAAAGGCAAAAAGATATGACACTGAAAGATGAACTCCCCAGGTCAGTAGGTGCCCAATATGTTACTGGAGAGGAGTGGAGAAATGACTCCAGAAAGAATGAAGAGACAGAGCCAAAGTGAAAACAACACCCAGTTGTGTATGTGACTGATGATGGAAGTAAAGTTCGATGCGGTAAAGAACAATATTGCATAGGAACCTGGAATGTTAGGTCCATAATCAAGATAAATTGGAAGTGGTCAAACAGGAAATGGCAAGAGTGACCATCAGCATTTTAGGAATCAGTGAGCTAAAATGGACTGGAATGGGAGAATTTAACTCAGATGACCATCATGGGCAAGAATCCCTTAGAAGAAATGGAGTAGCCTTCATAGTCAACAAAAGAATCCAAAGTGCAATACTTGGGTGCTATTTAATTGTCAGTGATACATATTTAGATATTTGATCTATCAGCAGATTTTGGCAAGGTGGTTACTCCTCTCTCCTTGAAACATTTCTTTTATTGACATGTAGTTGATTTATATTACTGTATTAGTTTCAGGTAGACAGATTAGTGATTCAGTATTTTTGTAGGTTGCTCTGCATTATAGGTAATTATAAGCTAATGGCTTTAATCCCCTGTGCTATACAGTATATCCTTGTTACTTATCTATTTTATACATAGAAATATGTTCTTAATGTGGTTTTTTGTGTAACCACTCTCTTGGTTTTTCTCTCAACTTTGTGACTATTCTTGGTTATATTTCAAAAAATTATCCTTATCTTGTAGATTTCTAAACATTGAATGCTTTAGGCTTAATCCTATGATTATTTTTGTTCCCTCTGTATTAACTTATAAGAGCTCATCAAGTTTTATGGCTTTAATTATCATTATTTGCTGACAACTCCCAAATTTATATATGCAGCTGAAACTTAATTTGTTCAGGACCAAACCCTGGATCTTCTCTCACAAACCTGCCTTGACTCATCCTTTCAGTTGTTCAGGCTAAACATCTTGGGTTCATGTTTGACTCTTGTCATGGTCTTAAATCCCTTTTCCAATTTCTCATAAGTCTATAAATCTTTCAATTTATAAAGTTTATTCAATCTAATTGAAAAAGCTTTCACTTTAATCCACACATTTTTTACAAAGAAGACTAAATTTGCAAGGTATGTTTCATTAAGAAAATTGAAATTTGTATGTATATGTAGAAAATCAGAAAACTAAATAAGCGGTTACAGTATTGTGTTAAGTTTTACATCAGTTGTATTAGTCATGATTCAGTTCAGTTCATTTCAGTTGCTCAGTCGTGTTCGACTCTTTGTGACCCCATGAACCATAGCATGCCAGGCTTCCCTGTCCATCACCAACTCCCAGAGTCCACTCAAACCCATGTCCATTGTGTCGGTGATGCCATCCAACCATCTCATGCTCTGTCGTCCCCTTTTCCTGCCCTCAATCTTTCCCAGCATCAGGGTCTTTTCCAATGAGTCAGCTCTCCACATCAGGTGGCCAAAGTATTGGAGTTTTAGTTTCAACATCAGTTCCTCCAGTGAACACCCAGGACTGATTTCCTTTAGGATGGACTGATTGGATCTCCTTGCAGTCCAAGGGACTCTCTAGAGTCTTCTCCAACACCATAGTTCAAAAGCATCAATTCTTTGGCGCTCAGCTTTCTTTATAGTCCAACTCTCTCATCCATACATCACTACTGGAAAAACCATAGCCTTGACTAGATGGACCTTTGTTGGCAAAGTAACATCTCTGCTTTTTAATATGCTGTCTAGGTTGGTCATAACTTTCCTTCCAAGGAGCAAGCATCTTTTAATTTCATGGCTGTAATCACCATCTGCAGTGATTTTGGAGCCCAGAAAAATAAAGTCAGCCACTATTTCCACTGTTTCCCATCTATTTGCCATGAAGTGATGCTTATATTTAAGAGAAAAGCCAATGTAGCTTTTTAAAGATATAAATTTATTTCTCTCTCATGTAAAAAAAAAAAAATACTGGTTGTTATGGCATCTCTGCCAAGTTTTCAGGGTTCCAACCTCCTGTTTTTCTGCTCTGGTCTCCTTAGTACATGGCTTTCAGCCTCAGGGGTAACTTATGCTCCAAGGCAGTGCTCTCTTTTTTTTAAGGAAGGATTATTATTTATTTTGGCAGGGTAGGGGGTGGGCTTGTGCCCCACAGCTTGAGAGATCTTAGTTCCCCAACCAGGAACTGAACCTGTGCCCTCAGCAATGAAAGCACAGAGGCCTAACCAATGGTAAGCCAAGCAATTCCAGTCTAAGATAGTTTTTGAATGTATAGCCAACACATCTGCCTCCTAGGTTGTCTCATGAAGGGAAATGAAAGAGTTCTTCTCCTAGTTGAGTTGGCTTCCTTTAAGCAAGTTTCTAGAAGTGCCACAAAGTACTTGCACTCACATTTTATTGGCCCAGAATTAATCATATGGACACATCCAGCTGCAAAGGATGATGGGAAATACATTATTCTAGTGTGTACAGCATTATCTCAGATAAAGTCAGGAATCTGTTACTAAGAAGGAGAACCTGTATATTGGTAAGTGATGGACATTCTTTGCCACAAGTACAGTGTGTAATAGGTGTTCAGAGGAGGGGTCTTAGGCTCACATTTAGGAGGCTAGTGAAAGACGATGAGATGAAATGACTTCTGCACCCTTTCCAGTGTGGCCTGACTTAGAATTACATGTTAAGGCAGAAGATAGATGGGCTCCAGGCTGAACAGCTGGAGTTTATCCCCTGTGGACAGATACTGCAAAATGAAGAGGAGGAAGAGTTAAACCCAGTCCTATAAATAAAAGATAGAGACCATATATTTCTCATTCTTGAGATCAAGGAGACCTTCCCAACTATACATGTGCAGAAAGGCTCCTTGCAGGCCAAAAGGGAGTGATGTCCACTTATCCACAGGCCTTTTTGCTAGAATCCATCTTGGCTAAGTAATGCATACATACATAAGAGGACCCTGAGATAAAGTAAATATGGACTCAGAATCAGGCAAAGCAAGATGACTGGCCAAAGGAAACCTGTAAGAGATGACCCACATTCCAGGTGGTCCAGTGGCTAAGACCCCATGCTTTCAATGCAGGAGCCTAGGTTCGATCCCTGGTCAGGGAACTAGATTCCCACATGCCATAACTAAAAGAGCCCATGTGCCCAAACTGAGACCTGGTGCAGCCAAATAAATGAATAGAATAGAAAAAAAAGAAAAAAGAAAAGAAAGAAATGACCCACATTCCAGCTACCACAAAGGCACAGCTCTCTCTCTGAGTCCACCCTGTGTCTAGCCTCACATATACTTTTCCCTCCTAAAAGTCACTTTACTTGTTTCCCTACTTTCCGTCTTTGTGAGAATTCATTTCTGCAAAGCCAAAAGGCCAGGACCTAGGCCACTGGTCTAGTCACTAGGCTTCAGTGCTCTCCTGGCTACAGCCTGACTTTACTCTCTGGCTGGAAACTGAAATCCTCCAAGTTTCTGCAGGCACAGCCCACTGGAGAGCAATATCTGCATTTCCACTGGGCTGTGAGCCCTGGGAGAGCTAGCACTCTGTCTTCTTTGTGTCTGTAACCCTTGAAAGGGGAGTTTTATATAGCAGATCTTCAATAATATTTTTGGTGAATTGAGATTAAAAAGATGAAGTTGTTCAGAAGGAAGTGGGGGAAATTGTGTCAGCTTTTATCATCATAAAAAATACCTCAGGCTTTATATCACAAAGGCAGCTTACATTAATAATTTGTTGAAACAGTCATAATTTTGTAATCCTTCAAAAGTCTTCTTACTAATAGCTGATCCACTTTTTAGTCATGTCAATAAGCAGACCTTCTTCCCTTCCTTCATGTCCACCCTTGCTCCCACCCCAGAGGTCCAGACTCGGCTAAGGACATAAATGACAGGCCAAGTTCAAAATCAGGATTGATTGTAGGCTTCGTGTAGGTAAGGGGTAGTGACTCAGGGTTGCGGAGACCATGACTTGTATCCTTTCACAGAACACAGCTCTTGGAATAGGTATACTATAAAACCAACATTTGGACACAGATTATTGCCATAACTGATTCCCAGATGAATCACATTAGCTATTTCCCAATTTATGGGGTTATGGAAAATTGAACATGGCAACTGCTACTTCTACAGAATCTAAAACCCAAATTAAGACAAATCCTGACAGCCAGGGGAAATTTGAGAACAGCTGCTAACATACATTCTCTTATTTCATTCCATTTAACTGGTTTGAGATTATACAAAGTGAGAATGACTCTGTGAGATGACTACTGATTTTCCCAGAAATGAAACCCAAGCTCTAACAGCTAGTTTACCTTCCTGTTTGCTTTTATATTCTCTTACTAAGAAATGACTGTCTGTGCTCATGTTAATTACAGCACAGGTGATTGAAACTTGGCTGCCACATCCAATGACTGAGTCTGAATCTGGTCAAAGACCTGGTCCAGCTTGAACCTAACTGCATCTTGACCCTCTGAATGGCCCCTTTCCGCTCCTCAATTCTAGACAGCCTGATATAGGCATGCCGCCAGTTGCTTCAGCTCGGGCATCTCTGGATTATCAGTTGGGTGTGAAGGAGAGAAAACAGACTGCACACCCTTCAGATTCAGCCTGGTAGATCTGAAGAGCTGTGTTGGAATGTGGATTTCCGAGGATCCTTCAGAGGCGCTCTTAACTGCTCTCCAACAGATGGACTTCTTAGAACTTTCTCTTATCTCTTAGGGGAAGGAGATAATTTTCTCTGTTCTGTTTCCAGTTTTCAGATGTGATGATTTGTGAGACAGCTATAAAGCCACAAGACACAACTTACTGTTTAGGACAGTCAACTACCAAACAGGACAAATGGATAAGCTCATGAAGTTAGGTAACTTAAAGATAACCAGGAGCTTTGCCTTCATCTCTTCAGTCTGAGAGAAGCACTTTAAGCAGAGTGCCTCAGGGAGGAAGGAGAAAAACTACCCACACAAACAGGGAAATGCTTCATTCATTTACTCAGGTCTTCAGAAATCCCAGTTCCAGAACCTGGAATCCAGAACCACCAGTCAGTTGAGACTGTCAGTCCTGTGGGAAGTGGACTATGACAGCGAAGAGTCCAAGCATCGGAGTCACAGCAAACCTTAGATTTTGAATCCCACACTCGTGTGTTACAGACAATGAAACGAAGACATAGAGAGACGAAGGCCAAGGTTTAAAACCTCGTCCAGGGACTTGGTGGGCCAGTGGCTAAGTGCTCCAGTGCTCCCCGTGCAGGGAACCCAGGTTTGATCCCTGACTGGAGAACTAGATCCCATACTTGGGAACTAAAGAGTGTGCATGCTGCAGCTAAAGGTCCCACATGCCACAGTGAAGACCTGGTATAGCCAAATAAATGTAAATATATTTTCTTAAAATCAGCTTAGTCCAAGTACAATGATGTGTTCATAAACAGAGTACAAGGATACAGATTGAACACCCATCTCAGTATCTCAGTAAACTCAGTTTATTGCCATCTTAAGCACCTTTGTGTTCATTGCTTAATCATATTGACTCTTTATAACCCCATGTACTGTAGTCCACCAAGCTCCTCTGTTCAGAGAATTCTCCAGGCAAGAATACTGCAATGGGTAGCCATTCCCTTCTCTAGGGGATCTTCCCAACCCAGGGATTGAACCCATATCTCTTGTATTACAGGCAAATTCTTTACTGTCTGAGCCACCAGGGAAACCATTAAGTATCTATTGCTGCATGTTAACTGAAACAAAATTTATTTGCTTTTGACTAGAATTACATCTGCTCAGTATGGTCCACTAGTTATCCATGATAAAATAAAATAATAGTGTCTAATGCATGCAAGATGATGGCCTAACGGGAAGAGAATGGATTTAATCCTGGATCTATTCATCTTCAGCAAACTGGACAAGTTACTTAAATTCTCTGAGCCACAGCTTTTTCATTTATAAAACAGAAATAATTCTCACCTTGCAGGTTTGAAAAAAGGATTCCAGATCATTATCTGTATGGAAAGGACCCACCATGATGTCTGGCACCATTTGACTTCCATACATAGTCATTATTATTATCATTGTCATTATTAAATATCAGGAAGACAAATAGCCAACTTGAAGTTGAGAGGGTAGCTCATTGAATCGTATCTCTACAGTAGTCAAACTATTCATTGCCAACTTTTCAGAAAAGCTTTTCTGTTTAAAAGAAATCCTGGCTTTTCCATCTGGGGGATCATATTCAAGTTTCCACTTTAACTCTTGAATCCTCCAAGAAAGTGCCCCTCAAGCCTTCTTGTCCTGAATGATGCCGTGTTCCTAGACACATTTCCACCCCACATACGTTTGGTGTGTTCTGAATGTTTCTGGGGGTTGCCATGGTTTCTAATACTCATTTGTAATCTGCAGGAGAAAGTCTGAACTGAGAGGTTAACAGTTAAGGGGAGGGAAGGAGTATGGTCATGTCAGACTTCAAGGTTTCATATTAATGTGGCCTTAAACTACCAGTCAAACCTTGTAATTTCTTCACTTACCAATGGGATCATTATACCTACTTCACAAGTTTGTTGTGAGAATTATATGAGCTAATGCATGTTAAAGCATGTAGCTTGCAGTATATCATGTATTTAATACATGTGTTTCTACACAATCATCAAGACAGTATGGTACTGGCACAAAGACAGAAATAGATCAATGAAACAAAATAGAAAGACCAGAGATAAATCCACACACCTATGGACCCCTTATCTTTGACAAAGGAGGCAAGAATATACAATGGAGAAAAGACAATCTATTTAACAAGTGGTGCTGGGAAAACTGGTCTACCACTTGTAAAAGAATGAAACTAGAACACTTTCTAACACCATACACAAAAATAAACTCAAAATAGATTAAAGATCTAAATGTAAGACCAGAAACTATAAAACTCCTAGAGAAGAACATAGGCAAAACACTCTCTGACATAAATCATAGCAGGATCCTCTATGACCCACCTCCCAGAGTAATGGAAATAAGAGCAAAAATAAATAAATGGGACCCAATTAAAATTAAAAGCTTCTGCACAACAAAGGAAACTATAAGCAAGGTGAAAAGACAGCCTTCAGAATGGGAGAAAATAATAGCAAATGAAGCAACTGACAAAGAATTAACCTCAAAAATATACAAGCAACTCCTGCAGCACAATTCCAGAAAAATAAATGACCCAATCAAAAAATGGGCCAAAGAACTAAATAGACATTTTTCCAAAGAAGACATACAGATGGCTAACAAACACATGAAAAGATGCTCAACATCATTCATTATCAGAGAAATGCAAATCAAAAACAATGAGGTACCATTTCTAGCCAGTCAGAATGGCTGCTATCCAAAAGTCTACAAGCAATAAATGCTGGAGAAGGTGTGGAGAAAAGGGCACCCTCTTACACTGTTGGTGGGAATGCAAACTAGTACAGCCACTTTTGGAGAACAGTGTGGAGATTCCTTAAAAAACTGGAAGTAGAACTGCCATATGACCCAGCAATCCCACTGCTGGGCATGCACACCAAGGAAACAGGATTGAAAGAGACACGTGTGCCCCCAGTGTTCATCTCAGCACTGCTTACAATAGCCAGGACATGGTAGCAACCTAGATGTCCATCAGCAGATGAATAGATAAGAAAGCTGTGGTACATATACACAATGGAGTATTACTCAGCTAATAAAAAGAATACATTTGAATCAGTTCTAATGAGGGGGATGAAACTGGAGCCTATTGTATAGAGTGAAGTAAGCCAGAAAGAAAAACACCAATATAGTATACTAATGCATATATATGGAATTTAGAAAGATGGTAATGATAACCCTGTATGCAAGACAGCAAAAGAGACACAGATGTATAGAACAGTCTTTTGGACTCTGGGAGAGGGCAAGGGTGGAATGATTTGGGAGAATGGCATTGAAACATGTATAATATCATATGTGAAATGAATCACCAGTCCAGGTTTGATGCATGATACAGGATGCTTGGGGCTGGTGCACTGGGATGACCTAGAGGGATGGTATGCGGAGGGAGGTGGGAGGGGTGGTTCAGGATGGGGAACATGTGTACACCTGTGGCAGATTCATGTTGATGTATGGCAAAACCAATACAATATTGTAAAGTAATTAGCCTCTAATTAAAATAAACAGATTTATATTAAAAAAAATACATGTGCTTCTTTATTCTCCAAGAGGTCACATCATAAATACTACAATCCTACCAGTCTCGTTTGCTCACCCTACCCTTGAGCAAGGGTATAAACATCTTTACCTTTTTCCTCTGCTCCCTTCTTTTCTTCCTTCCTCTCACTTTTAACTACTTAATTACAGGTAGTTGCTGAAAGAGTAAAGGGGACCTTTTATAACTGGTTTTTATTAGTGGCTTTATTGCTCTATCTAAACTAAGCTGCTGAAATTTTTTGAGGAATAGGAAGAGGTCCCAGAGAAGATGGACTGTGTCACTCTTACCCTTGTGTATAATTCTGTACTGAGCAAACATCTTGGCATATCGTGGGCATTCAGTGTGTATCAGGAGTCAAGCTTGTGGATCTAGGATCCGGATGTGTGATCCAAACTTTTTGCTGCCTTGGACTTGAGGCAAGTTACTTGATCCTTTTCTGCTCTGTTCCCTCCTCTGGAAAATGGAGATAACATTAATGCTTTCCTCAGTGTTCTGTTGGGGATAAAATGAAGAATGCATATATTAAGTGTGCAATACATTCTACATAGTTATTGATAGCTATACATAAATCCTACCAGTAGCACCATTCCTGGGTGGCGCTAGTTGTAAAGAACCCGCCTTCAGTGAGGGAGACATAATGAGACGTGAGTTTGATCCCTGGTTCGGGAAGATTCCCTGGAGAAGGGCCTGGCAACCCACTCAGTATTCTTGCCTGGAGAATCCTATGGACAGAGGAGCCTGGAACGTTACAGTCCATAGGATCGCAAAGAGTAGGGCATGATTGAAGAGAAGACTTAGCACACCTGCATACGTAAATAGCTATTAAAATAGCACATGGAAATAAAATAACTGGCAGAAAAAAATGTGTGAGTAATTTGATATTTTTAACCTGTAGACTAATTGCTGAATGAGCAAGGGTCTTGGGATCCTGACTCTTTGATTTAAGGACACCTTAGTCAAACCACCGGAGAAGGCAATGGCAACCCACTCCAGTACTCTTGCCTGGAAAATCCCATGGATGGAGGAGCCTGGTGGGCTGCAGTCCATGGGATCGCTAAGAGTCGGACACGACTGAGCGACTTCACTTTCACTTTTCACTTTCATGCATTGGAGGAGGAAATGGCAACCCACTCCAGTGTTCTTGCCTGGAGAGTCCCAGGGACGGGGGAGCCTGGTGGGCTGCCGTCTATGGGGCTGCATGGAGTCGGACACGACTGAAGCGACTTAGCAGCAGTAGCAGTAGCAGTAGTCAAACCATTCTCAGCTGTGCTTTCCATTGCATCATTCGCACTGTGATTACAGTACCTTTTTCACATAATTCATTCCCTTTTGAACGCCTCTTCCTTTCCAGCCTTCAGAAATTGTACCTTCCTTTCAAGGCACAAACTGAATCCAGAGATCTCTATGACATCTTCTTGGATCCCCCCTGTTAGAATAAAAAAGGGAGTCCAAAATGTCTGCAGCTAAAAGACTGCAGGGGGGAAAAGCCAGAGAAAAGGGAACAAAGCAAAAATCTGCAGACTGGAGTGGGAAGCTCAGATGAAACAAACCTGTCCCCCTTCCCGATCCATGATGGGTACTAGTCCTAATTTGCATAGGGCAGGCTGCAAAGGGGTTGGGGGGAGGAGACATAAAGTTTAAAAAGAGGCAGCCAAGCCACGCTGAGGCCTTTCCTTTGGGATCTGGGGTGTACTATCCTTTGTTTACCAAATAAAACTCTGAGCTCTAATGAAGCTGTAGCTGTAACACTGGTCTGCTATTTCAGATCTTTGTTGCAGCAAGACTGAACCGAGAAAATTGCGCACTTTCCCGACACCCCTATCTGCCTTCCACAGTTCCCCTTCTCTCTTCCTTCCAAATATAGTAGAGTACATGCTTCTCTGGCCTCTGTTAATCCGTGGAAACCTGTCCACAGCACTGCATAGAATGGCCTGATTGGTTTTTATGGCTTATCTCTATTAGATTATAAACATCCATTCAGCAGAGTCACTTTCATTTTTTAATCTCCCAGTATAGGAAACTTTAGAGTCAATATGAATTATCCACTGAACAACAACAGCATAGGGAACATGATGGGCCTCTGTCCTGTTTGATAAGATCCCACTAGATTGATTTAGTTGGAATCAATCTGATTTGACTGATTTGGAATCAAACTGATAGCAGTTTCTGAGGTCATTTGCCTCTGCTGCTTCTCAAGTCCTGATTAATGTCACAGTTTACTCAAGGACTTCCCTGGTGGCCCAGTGGTTAAAATACTATGCTTCCAATACAGGGAGTATGCATTTGAACCCCAGTTGGAGAACTAAGATACCACATGCCACGTGGCCAGAAAGGAAATAAACAAATACACAATTTACTCTAATTACCTCTTTCTGGAATTGTATTGTTAATTTAGTTTCTTAAGATTCTCAATTAAAACAGCAAACAGAATTGAGTGGAGTGGGGCTGCCTTAAGAGTGATTATAAAAGATTTAGAGGCAGTACTGTAGAGACATGCAAATCAGCACCTAGAATCTATCCCCAGCTAATTATTTTGTAGAGTTTCTATCCTTTTCTTTTAGAGTCAGCCTGATGAATTGAGCCCTAGGGCTGGTTTAATCAACAGGCTGACTGGAATATGTATGAACTTCCCAACTCTCTGGATGCTTTTAATTCTGAAAGTGTCTTCTGGGAGAGCCTAGCCTTCTCCATAGGTTTGGGTTTGAAAGCAAGCAGAATGAAAGAAGGCTGCAATTGTTCACATGTGTTTGAGTTTACATACACTTAACAGTTTTTTAAAGGGCTTTTTAAAAAGTACTTTTCATATGATAATCATTTTCTGTATAAGCTATATTTAAAAAGAAAATGCTTAATGATTTCTAAAAGAAAGTAGAAGAATGGACTTCTATTACACTTCTAAAAAGTATTTGTAGATTAAAAATATCTCAGTGAATACTGAGGTTGGATTTTAATTTTTTCTTGAAAAGCATAGCAACCTCTTCTTGATTTTTGTCTTTAAAACAAACACTTTTATTCATTCTATGCAAAGTAGTATTTTTAAAGTTACATATCAGTTCTCATGAGGTACATTTTGCATTGGGGAAATTATGAAACACATTAAAATCATGCAAATTATTGTAAATGAATTCATTACACTTTGAAAATGCTGCAGGTTTTGAAGGCAGGGGGATTGCTCAAAGTCTGTACCCCTGTGTCCTCAGGGGTCCTGGACATACTATTAATCTCTCTAAGCTTCCAGTTCTCTTATCCAATCTCAGTTATTCTCTCATAGGTCAGATGTGAGGATTAAAACAGAAAATGTACACGTAATTCTGAGTATACTGACTGACATCTATAAATCCACAACAAAAATTTATTTTTATTATTAAATAAACTCTACTCAGTTTCAGCTACTGTATCAGGCCATGATGACATGAAGATAAGAAAAAGGATCCTGTCTTTAGTCCCACTTTGTTTAGAAGAAACCAAAGAAAGAATTAAAATTAGCTTCTCACAACTGAGAGCTGGGAAACGTGGGCACTAGAGCCTTTATATTTGTGTTTCTGAACATAAATCTTTATGTTTCTGAAACTCCAGCTGACCAAAACTTTCTCTTGATTTTGATACTTAAAGGGCCATTTCTTCTACCAGGGGAATTTCCTGACCCACAGATTAAACCCGTGTCTCCTGTATTGCAGGCAGATTCTTTACTTCTGAGTTACCGGGTAAACCCACTTAAAAGGTTAGAGATTCTAATTGGCCAAAGACATTTGTGGTCTTACACTAGTTACATAACTTCCAGTTGGAGCTCAGATGGCCTGATGTTTACCAACAAGGAAATCTCCTTTCTTTGAGTGTGCTTTCTGAATTGGTAACCTGAACAAACATGTTCCTCAGCCTCAATGAACCTTCTTTGTCTTCAAAGCAACTCCTCCTTATCCTTCAAGAATCAGTTCAAAAGTTGTCTCCTCTTTTTCTTTTCTTTTTTTTTTTTTTTATTATTTTCTCACACAATCCTAAAAATGTTAACTAGACTATCCTCAGTTTTGTATGGTACTCTATCATATACCTCTACTATAGTTGTTGTGCAGTCGCTCAGTCAAGTCCAGCTCTTTGCAGCCCCAAGGACTGCAGCATGCCAGGCTTCCCTGTCCTTCACTATCTCCTTGAGTTTGCAAAAACTCATGTCCATTGAGTCAATGATCTATTATAGTACCTAATATCAAAGTGAAAAATTAATGTGTTTACTATTAGTTTTCAAACTATGAAATGTGGGCTGTCATGTTCAATCCTATTAGTATCTGTATCCTCGTTAGATGTGTTCAACATTCAATAAGGATTGGCTCAAAGGACCAAGTTCCAGATCTGTCACGATTGTGTGACCCTAAATTGCTTAATTTCTAGAACTTAATTTCTTTAGTTACAGCATGTTAATGTGGCCTATGTAACCATTAAAGTCTTTTTTGAATGCCAAATTTGATGAGTTTATAACATCAAGTAAATCAAAATGTGCATTTTAATTCTCCTTTCAAAAATTAGAAAGCCAGATCTCAGAGAGTTGATGGGATGTTAATAGAGTTGTGGAGACAGAGCTGGGTGCTTCAGAGAAATGGCCTTTAGAGGCAGAATGCCTAGCTGAATCTTGCCTCCACTGCTTTCTTACTTGCTGTGTGATTTTAGGCAAGTTGTTTAAACTTTCTGTGCCTTTTCAAGTATCTGTAAAATGACAGTGAGGGATTTCCCTAGTAATCCAGTGGCTAAGACTCTGCCTTCCATTGCAAGGGGCAAGGATTCAATTCCTGGTGGAGGAACTAAGATCCCACATGACATGTGGCACTGCCAAAAAAAAAGGGGGGAGGGAATGATAATAATTTCTATGTGTAAGGTCGATAAAGAGATTCAATAACTTAATATATTTAAAATGCTGAGGGATTCTCAGGTGGCTCAGCCGTAAAGGATATGATTGCCAAGCAGGAGATGCAGGATCAATCCCTAGGCTGAGAAGATCCCTAGAGAAAGAAATGGCAGCCCACTCCAGTGTTCTTGCCTGGGAAATCCCATGGACAGAGGAGCCTGGTGGGCTACAGCCCATGGAGTCACAAAGAGTCAGACACAACTTAGTGACTAAATGACCACAACCACAAAATGCTAAGATCACTGCCTGATTCATAAGAAAAAATTACTGTCAGAATCCACCATTATCTGTTATCTTATACCAGTTGACAACACAGAAGGTCCTAGAACCAAGTCTCCTGGCCATACAGCAGTGCATTACCTGAGCTAAACTAATCAGCAAAGAACAGAAATGAAAATATTTATCACCAACCGGGTTCTCTCTCTCTTTTTAAATCAAAGTGAAAAAAAGTGAAAGTGATAGTCACTCAGTGTGACCCCATGGACTATAGCCCACCAGGCTCCTCTGTCCATGGAATTCTCCAGGCAAGGATACTGAAGTGAGTTGCCATGCCTTCCAGGGGATCTTCCCAACCCAGGAATCAAACCTGGATCTCCTGCATTGCAGGCAGACTCTTTACCATCTGAGCCACCAGGGAAGCCCAGTGAAGGACAAAAACGAAAATATTTATCACCAATTGTGCTCTCTCTCTCTCTTTTAAAAATATGTTCTTTAACAATTATCTCCCAAAGCCTATCTCCTCCTGGTAGGACTGGGTGGTTTACCATGATGTGAGGTCACAGGCCTAGGTGGTGCTAGTGGTAAAGAACCTGCCTGCTAATGCAGGAGACCTGAGACATGGGTTGGATTTCTGGATCGGGAAGATTTGCTGGAGGAGGACATGGCAACTCACTTCAGAATTCTTGCTTGGAGAATCCCATGGACAGAGGAGATTGGCACGCTAGAGTCTACAGGGTCGGACACCACTGAAGCAACTTCTGCACACACGAGGCCACAGGATGAACTGTCAGATTTGAAAAGCAATGAATACAGTGCATTTCAGTTTCCTGGGAAAGATCAAATGTTTTGAGTTTGACTTCCTTTCTACCCCGAAAAAATATTTCAGAAGGAAAAGACTGATGAATTCTTCAGTGATCTTTCGCCTTTGTATATTTTGTTAGTTTTTTTTCAACCGGGCTGTGAAAAGTTGTTGTTCATTAACGAAACTCAGAAAGTAGTCAAATCCCTTTGAAGTTTAAGATAGCATCTGTTCCACTGTCCAAAGAGAATAGAGAAATTAACATCTCCATCACATGAGTGTCAATGTAATTCAAGTTATTACCACCCAGAAGTTGCAGGTGCAAGGATATAGCTAGCTTTGTTTTATGAAGCATAGCCATGTTTGTATGTGTGTGTATGCACATGCACAGTAAAGATGAAATTTTACAAAATATGTATTTTAAAAGATAAGTTATAAAAGCTTGAGATTAAATTAGAACTGCTCTTCAGGTAGATTTTTCTGTTACTGTCAAAGCCGTTTAGAATTCAGTCAATAATAATCTAGGTCTTGTACAAAAAAAAAAAAATCAAAGAACAAAATTAAGTCTTCTAAGAAACAACTTAAAATTTCTAGTCCAGCTAATTGGAAAGAGTATATTTAAAAGTAGGAAATCAAATTCAAGCAGGATGCTTATCTCTCTTATCCTTCCCAATCAAGATTTCAAAAGTTAGAGTATTAAAAATAATCATAAATATTATATTTTAGGTTTGCATATAAATGCACAATAATTTGTCAGTCTTTTGATGTACAGTTACGGCATTTAAAGGGGAGTGAAGTACATATCAACTAATTTGTGCCATCTAACCTTTATAAGCCATGCCAGTAATGGAATTTCTATTATTTCTGTTTCTGGTTTCCTTAGAATGGAGTGAGAACTCTGGAAACATTTGTAACTCAAATCTCAATGCAGAAACCTTCAACATTTCTTCTCATCCATACCTAGTTTGATAACAATCACTTCAAACAATTTTAGTTTTACAGATCAATTAATCCCCCAAACACATTGCTTTCTTGTATAATTTACTAAACTAAGTAATCATAATAATAACTATCAAAAATGGAATAAGGTTCTACTTCTGAAAAGATGGAATAAGCTTCCATTTTAAAAAGATGGAATAGATATGTTTTTCCCTATTCCTTCTTTTAAGTATATACCAAGATAAAATTTTGGAAATTATATGCAAAGCAGGAAAAAAAAAAAAGGACCTTGAAAGGTCTGTTTTTGCAAAACAGAAAGAATATACATAGTGGATAAAAAAAGATTAACAGAGCCCTATGAATCAGTGGGACTGTCACAAATCTAATATTTGTGAAGAGAAAATGTTTAGGACAATTATAAAAATAGAATTTAAGGAAACACAAAGGGAAATAAAGTTTTAAGATTTCCTTCAAGCTAATAAACACCTCAACACCAGTTTTCTGTGATTAAATTATATATATATATATAGTAGTACCAGTGTTGTGCTGTTCTTAGTCGCTTGCTGCTGCTAAGTCGCTTCAGTCGTGTCCGACTCTGTGCGACGCCATAGACGGCAGCCCACCAGGGTCCCCCGTCCCTGGGATTCTCCAGGCAAGAACACTGGAGTGGGTTGCCATTTCCTTCTCCAATGTGTGAAAGTGAAGTCGCTCAGTGTCCGGCCCTCAGCGACCCCATGGACTGCAGCCCACCAGATTCCTCCGTCTATGGGATTTTCCAGGCAAGAGTCCTGGAGTGGGGTGCCATCACCTTCTCTGACAAGCAGGTTAGAAGTAAATGAATAAAAAAAGATATATCATGTAAATGGAAAGCAAAGTGAGAGTGGCTATATTAATATCAGTTATGGTAGCTTTCAAAGCAACAGAAATATCACATACTAAGAAATAGATAAGAAACCATAGTACTCCTAAATGTACATGTATTAAAAAATAGAGCTTTAAATTCTGGGAGGGGAAAATTAATAGAATTGAAAGAAGAATATAATTATTCTCAATTTTAGTTAGAAACTTCAACATCTTTCAAGAATTGTTGAAATATGTACCAGTTAGAAAATCATGAAATTAATAGCACTGATGACATCAGCCAACAGAATCCAATCAACATTTATGGAACATTCCACCCACAAAAAGCAGAATATATTCTTTTCAAGTACCCACAGAACACATTCCTAAATGGCCCACAATATGGCCATAAAACAAATCTCAAAACAAAAAATGTAAAAGAAATAAGGTCATACAGAGGGTGTTTTCTGACCACAATGAACTTAAAACTAGAAATTGTTAACACAAAGGTAAGAAATCACCAAATGTGTGAAATAATCCATGGGTCAAAGAGGAACTTTCAAGGTAAATCAAAAGTACACTTAACAGAATGAAAATAAAAATATAGTATAACGAAACTGTAGGATATAGTTAAAACATTGATGAGAGGGAAGTGTATAGTTCTATACTCTTACATTAGAAAAAAAAGACAGATCCAAGTAATCATAAGAGAAATTTTTAAAAGTATAGCTATTAATTTAGATTAATCCATATTTTCTTTTCTGAAGAAAAAAAAGTATTTATTTATTTGCCTGTACCTGGTCTTGGCTGTGGCATGCAAACTCTGGGTTGTGGTATGTGGGATCTAAGTCCTTGTTTGGGAATCAAACCCAGCCTCCCTGCATTGGGAATGCAGAGTCTTATTCACTGAACTACCAAGGAAATCCCAATCCATATATTCTTACAATCCTACCAGTTGTTACTTTACTCTAGTACTACTACTAATTTATAAATTTAGACATCTAAGAGACAAAAAAGCATATTTCTAATTGCCAAAATGAATAACAAATAAAAAATGTAAGAAATGTGCCTACAATTTAGGAGTAGCAGAATAAAGTAGCAACTTAAATTATCTTTCATTTTCTGTGTATCATTCATCACTTCCAAATTTCTGCTAGTTCCCTCTGAATTTCTTTTTTTGGCTTGGCTTTCTTTTTTAGTGAAAATTTGTCTATTTAGGGGAAAAACAGTAAAATCTTGTGTGCGTGTGTATATATGTGTGATAGAATGGAAATCTCTATTTTCCAGGTACGCTTAATATGTGTATTTATATTCATTACATTCTTTAGTGGTTCAGATGAAAGAATCTGCCCGCAATGCAGGAGACCTAAGTTCAATCTCTGGGTCAGGAAGATCCCCTGAAGAAGGGAATGGCAACCCATGCCAGTGTTCTTGCCTGGAGAATCCCGTGAGAAGAGGAACCTGGTGAGCTACAGTCCATGGGGTCGCAAAGAGGTGGATGAAACTGAGTGGCTAACACTTTCACTTTTCTTTTGTTATAATTGGGCTTATTTTTTATCTCTGGTTTTATGTGTTCTAGCTATCATACAATATGCCAATAACTTTCATATTACCTTATAGAACATACTATTTATGTTAGCTGTAGGGATCAACACCACTTTTTTCTCCCAAACTCAAATTTGCATGAATTCTATGATATATATTAAGTGAATAATTGTTTATGATATTTAAAATTGAAACCTTATGCGACAAGCCAGCTCATTGGAAAGGACCCTAATGATGGGAAAGATTGAAGGCAAGAGGAGAAGGAAGAGGCAGAGAATGAAATGGTTAGATAGCATCACTAACTCAATGGACATGAGTTTAAGCAAGCTCCAGGAGATAGCAAAGGACAGGGAAGCCTGGCATGCTGCAGTTGTTGGGTTCACAAAGAGTCGGACATGACTTAGTGACTAAAATACAACAATAAATCTTCACCATGTGGTCATTTCACTGAAAAAATATGTCTGGATGAGAGGATGAATGGATAATTATTTCAGCTTGATTGTATTTTAATAGTGATAGAAAACATTTTTAAGCTTGTCTCTACAAAGGAAACAAATATTTGTAAAAGTTAGACTAAGCACAATTTATCCCCATTTGTTTAAATAATTTTTAAAATATAATTATTTTCTCCCACTCATCTTAAATGTTTTCATTTCAAGAAGAAAAGAAAACCTCTTAGTCTTTCAGATTGGGTCCCCTATTTCAAAATATAAATAGCAGCATTTGGAGAAAGGAAGAAGAACAAAGAACATTTGAAAGCTGATTTAACCTTATTGGATCAGTCACTTGTAGAGGCTTGATTAAAATTTTATCTATCAAAATAAAAATAAGCCAATAACAGCCATTGCTAAAGATGAATGCTTTGTAGAAGATATTAGACTCTCTCCCTCCTCTTCCTTTCTACATATATATGTGTATATATATATGGAAATGTATATGTGTGCTAATTCGCTTTAGTTGTGTCCCACTCTTCAGGACTCTATGGACTGTAGCCTGCCAGGCTCCTCAGTTCATGGGATTCTCCAGGCAAGAATCCTGGAGTGGGTTGCCATGCCTTCCTCCAAGGGGTCTTCACAGTCCAGGGACTGAACCCTCATCTCCTGGGGCTTCTGCATTGCAGGATTCTTTACTGTTGAGCCACTGGGGAAGTATGCTGCTAAGTCACTTCAGTCGTGTCTGACTCTGTGCGACCCCAGAGACGGCAGCCCATCAGGTCCCCCGTCCCTGGGATTCTCCAGGTAAGAACACTAGAGTGGGTTGCCATTTCCTTCTCCAGTGCATGACAGTGAAAAGTGAAAGTGAAGTCGCTCAGTCGTGTCCGACTCTTTGAGACCCCATGGACTGCAGCCTACCAGGCTCCTCCGTCCATGGGATTTTCCAGGCAAAAGTACTGGAGTGGGGTGCCATTGCCTTCTCCGTGGGGAAGTATGTATATATATACACATATATATATGTATGTATGTCAGTCTATCATGGTCTAGGCAGTATGCTTGATGCTAAGGACTAATCAAAAAATGGGGTCATTCTAAAGTGAACTACATGTGTTTAAATCAGCAGGGCACATTTCTTCCTCATCTAAACAAGGTATAAAATTTTCAACAAACTTGCAGTCTTCACCAGCTGGAAAAAAGGCAAAGCAGGTTTTTTAGTAAAATGCCTAGTCATGCTCAGGTGTAACTGGTCAGTTAGAGGTCACTGAAGAAACAAAGGTTGTTAGTTTTCTCCAGTTTGTGTTTTCTGGTAAAAGAGGATCTTCCGTACAAACAGCTATTCTAAGAAACCAGTTCCTGACTCAGAGTTCTTTATTAAGATGCAAAGGTGGAAAACTGTTATTTAGCTAAAAGTCAGAGTGGCATATTTAAGAAAACACGGCGAGGGGGCTGGAGGTGGCAAGAAAAAGTGTGAGGCTCCTCCTTACTGTAAGTCCCGTGGCCTCAGGTCAATAGTTTCTCTTAATGGTAAAATGCTTCTTCTGCAAAATGGATGCAATGATATTAGTTTTAGCTTCTCATAGCATTGCTGGGAAGGAAGAACAAATAAACACTTGTAATGTTCACTGCAAATATCTCTCACTCTATTTATTTCACGCCTTACTATTTCTTTTTTTTTTTGAAGTTTTTTTTCTGTGTAAAAAGGTAGCATAGCTCTGGATTGGCTCCTTCCAGAACATCTAATCATAATACTGTATTAGATTAGTTATGTAAATACATATTAATTAACCAATCATGAATTTACTCTTGAATGCATTCAGTCAATATTTATGAAATATCTGTTGCTTTTAAGGCTTTGTACCCAGTGCTCCAAGAGATATAAAAGCGAATGAAACAACTCCTTTGATATTATATAGAAACATTAGTTTTAAGAATTTATCATAAAGGGTACCTAGTGGCTCAGACAGTAAAGCGTCTGCCTGTAATGCAGGAGACCCAGGTTCGATCCCTGGGTCAGGAAGATCCCCTGGAGAAGGAAATGGCAACCCACTCCAGTATTCTTGCCTGGAGAATTCCGTGGACTGGGGAGCCTCGTAGGCTCCAGTCCATGGGGTCACAAAGAGTCAGACATGACTGAGCGATTTCACTTTTTTACTTTTTATACATACCTGAAAATATCTTAAATGAAGGCCATGTCTTCAGTGCTTTCATAACAGATAAGAAAGAACAGAATAAACTATCAAATAAGAAGGATTGGTTAGATATATTCCCAAAATATTACTAGTATAGAATCATACGCAGTCATTAAAAAGGACTATGTAGATCTCTAAATCATTAACTGAAAACACACGAAATAGTTAAACGAAGAAAAGAGTTGCAAAAAGTAAATGCTCCTCTTTGTGTAACTTCTGTACATTGATTCAGTTTTTTTCTACATGAAAAAAACTGGCACCATTTCTGAGTTTTTACTCTTTTTGAACTCTTTAATGGTGTAGCTTATTTACAATGAATAAGCAAGATTTCTACAAAACCAGTAAAACTATCTTCAAAGAATTGAAAGTAAATAAATGGCATGGGACTAGTCTTCAAAGCTTCCACAACCAAAATTAGGAGAGATTGTATATATAAACATAACTATAAAATTGTTGCTTAGTTGCTAAATCATTCTTCTGTCACTCCATGGACTGCAGCCTTCCAGGCTCCTCTATCCGTGGGATTTCCCAGACAAGAATACCAAAGTGGGTTGCCATTTCCTTTTCCAGGGGATCTTCCCTACCCAGGGATTGAACCTACTTCTCTTAAGTCTTTTGCATTGACAGGCGGATTCTTTACCACTGAGCCACCAAGGAAGCCTAACTATAAAATTATAAAGGGAAAAGTATGATATGAAAGATAGGAATGGATAAGACTCAGCACTCCCAATGCAGGGGGCCCACGTTCGATCCCTGGTCAGGGAGCTAGATCCCACATACCACAAACTAACACCCCGCATGCCACAACAAAGAACCTGCATGCTGCAATAAGACCTGGTACAGCCAAAAAAAAAAAAATTTAAAAACAAGAGGAGGGAGAGATAATAAGAATTTTTACATTTGGACCAAGGTGAGAAAAGAGCAGAAAGGACAAACAGACTAAGGTATTGAGATGGAAAAGTGCTGTAAATTGTTTAAACCAGTGTACTTTACATGGAAAGGTTTGCTGTCAGGTTGGAATGTTCAAGGCAACATCAGACTGAAGCACTGGACCTATGCTGAGCTGACAATGGAAAGTGGTGATATTGTACAATAGAAGAAGGATGTGCTCAGATTATAGTGGAGCAGTTTCTCCTCATGGATGTCCTGGTGCGGTGCCTGGAAGTATTACCCTGACACCCAGGCATGAAGGACCCTGGTACTAAGCCTATTTGCAGGGCCAGCATAAGCTTCTACTCTGGAATTGGAAGTCAGAGGTCAAAAGAATGGTGCAATGGGTGCCTGATTTGGGGAACAATGAATGTGCTTGAATGTGTAAACTGGTATAGTCAATTCATGTCTGCACTGCCCATCACATTATAGGATACAGCCAGGAGTGGGGAAAAAAACAAACAGAAATGGTTGTCAGACCAGAAGCAGTTCACTGGCACCAGGTGGCTGGTGGCTGGTAGTGAGTTTTCAGACTGTGTTTCTGGCGCAAAATGCTGAGGCACTGAGAACTCTAAATTTGAAACGGGCCTCGCAAGTTTGTATAAGGGTACTTTTTCAATGTAGGAAGAGGAATTAATTTATTGAATACTTTGCCCACTTAATTCATCAATATTAAGCATTTAGACATGTGTCATGTTAGCCTCTGTTAATACTTGTGCTGAGTCCTCTGAAGGTTAGTGGTCAGGGTAGATGAGATCGCAGGTGGCCTCAGCTTGCAGCAGTTTGAAGCAGGGTTTTGGTTCCCAGCCAGACTGAGGTCAGGCAGCCAGAAGTAGAGCACTGAATTCTAGCCACTAGACCACCAGGGACAGGGGTCAGTGGCAAGGCCCTGGCCTGTCAGCTGTGTAGAAATGAATTCCCACATAGAAACAAAAAGTGGTTATGTGTTTATTAGGAGGAAAAAAGCACAGTGCGCGTGGGCATACACAAAGGTGGGTTCAGAGAGGGACAGTCTCGCCCTAATGGTAGTTTGAATTATATTTATGGGGCATTTCTTCTGGGTTTCCTTTGGCCAATCATTTTGACTTTTCTGGTTCACAGTCCGTATTTGATGTATCTCAAGATCCTCCCATGTGTGCTCACGCATCTTAGCCAAGATGAATTCTACTGCAAAGGACTGTGGGTGATGAGCCTCTCTTGGCATAATTTCCCTTTGACATCCAAGAAGCTTTTCTGCACATGTGTGGTCAGGGAGGCCTCCTGACTTTGAGAATGAGAAATCTGTGGTCTGGGCAGGGCCTAGCCTCTTCCCTTAACTGTCCTGCTATTCTTGTCATGGACTGTCAGTCTGTAGGGAGTGAATGTCCAACCACTTTACCCTGGGCAGGGAGGGAGTCAGCTACCGCCTGCCAACATCATTTACTATGAGGTGATGCCCCTTTTCTTTTGACCTCCATGGAGCCTTTCTGCACATCTGTAGTCAGGGAGGTATCCTTGAGTTTGAGAAAGAGGAATATATATTCTTTCATCTCTTATCTGGGCAGGGCCCAGCCTCCTGCATCATCCTGATTTTCTGGTGTTTCTGCTATTATGGAACAGGGGATAAACTGTTCAGCCTGGGGCCCATCCATCTCCTGCCTCAGATGGCCCATAGTAGATGCTCAATCAACTTTTGATGAACAAATCGTCAGTAACAATGAACACAATGATTCCAGATGAGGAGAGATGACAGACAGATGACAAATTGGCCAGAATTTCTTAGACAGAAATGTTATATTTCCAATTCAATATAGTCAGTAAACAGCCTAAATTCAGTTATTTGGAAGAGAGTTGGGAAGTCATGCTCAAGTTGTTACATTTAGAAATATCTTCTTTTTATTTAGGAATTTAAATTAAATAAAGATGTGAAAAATAACAAATATATCCCTTCTCTTTGCTCTAAAAACAGAGGTATAAAGATTTATTTTCAGTTAACTATTTATTTTTGGACACTCCTACCAAAGAAACTCCTTGATTCAATCTGGCCTGAATCACTGACTCATTGTGTGTGACGTGGGGCAATTCATTTGACCTCTCTTCACCTCAGAGATTTTCAGCTGGAAATATAGGTGTAAAGCAAGAATGTGCTGAAAACCAGATGCTCCATCTAAGTAAGCTTCCTTGGGTAAATACATTATGCAAAAAAAAAAAAAAAAAAGAACATTCAACTCTTTCAAAGAAGTATTTTAAATTTGGCTTTTAATTTTCAACCTAGGGCTTTTTATAATTTAGGTAAACTCACTGAATGGTCATATACCTTCTGAACTGTATACTTACGGCTGGTATTCAATGAGTACTTTAAAAGGATTTTCTTTAAGAATTAAAATCCAAGTCTGTAGCTTGTACATCTTCAAAAAGATTTGACCAGCTTTTAAAATTTTTGAACTCTGAGCATATTCTAGAAGTACAGTAGCAGAAAGTCTTAACCTGAAGAAAAGAAATTGAACATCTCTATGACAACGGAGGAACAAGTTCTTAAGCATTTTCTTTTCAACAACACCAGTGATTATGGTTAACATTTATCACACAGTTATCAGAATCTGCCTGCAATGTAGGAGACCTGGGTTTGATCCCTGGGTCAGGAAGATCCCCCTGCAGAAGGGAATGGCAACCCACTCCGGTATTCTTGCCTGGAGAATCCCATGAACAGAGGATCCTGGTGGGCTACAGTCCATAGGGTTGCGAAGAGTTGGACATGACTGAGTGATTAACAGGGTATCAGAGTGTTATGGGGATAATTTTATTTACTTTCAACATGAGCTTCTAAGGTAAGGTTTTAGTAATCTCCCCATTTTACATAAAGAAAGAAACTGAGACCTTAGAGAGATAAGCAATTTGCCCAAGACCACACAGGTAGTAGTTGCGTGGGTGCCAAAAACACATAGTTCTAGTCCAAGAGCCCTCAGGTCTATATGTGATATTGCCTCACTTGTGGTAGAAATCACTAGGTTAATATACCAATGAAAACTTACTGATTATACAAACCTTATCATGTTCAAGACTATCATAACATCATTAAATAAAGAAATTCTTTGGTATTCACAATTTGATTGCATTTTTCAAAAGAGTTTTTGCTCTTTTGTTTCCCAAGTACAGTTAAGACCCAAAACTGAATTTTAAAGAACTATGTGTAAAAAGCCCAAGAAACTCATAAAGCAGAAGTTCCCAAGCTTCAAAGTACATAAGAATGACCCAAGGAAGCTTTCAAAATAGATTCTCAGGGTGTGCATGCTCAGTTGTTTAGTCATGTCCGAATCTTTGTGACCCCTTGGACTGTAGGAGCCTGGTAGGCTCCTCTATCCATGGGAATTTTCCAGGCAAGAATACTGGAGTGATTTGCCATTTCCTACTTCAGGCAATCTTCCCAACCCAGGGATGGAACCCATGTCTCTTGTGTCCCCTGCATTGGCAGGTGAGTTCTTTATCACTGTGCCACCTGGGGAGCCCTAATTCTCAGGACTCACCACTATAAACTCTGGTGAACTGGGTCTGGACTTTGGACACGGACATGTCTGTATTTTTAAAAGCAGCCAGGTTACCGCAATGGAGGCTGACCTCAGTTCATACTTTGAGAAGTCTAAGTTACTTGTCACCTCTGATTCTTGGAGCCACCTGGCTTTTCAAAATAAACAATGAGGCAACTTCCCTAATTGCTTCATTAGAAGCCTGGCAAATTCAGTTTGAACAAATAACCGGTGCTGTCTACAAGAGACAAGTCAAAATACATCTAGTTTCTTAGCTTAAGCATAGTTAAATTAGACGGCACCCCTCCATACTAAGTTCTCAGATCCACATAGATCTGGGTTGAACTTTGAACTATTAAAATACTGGAAAGCAGTCCTATGGGAGAGGTCATTCCTACAAGCCAGGAGAAGGTAACTCCTTTGACTAGCATGACAATGGCCTGCTTTCATCTTCAAGTTATATTTAAGCCTAAGGTAGGGAGGATGTGACTAAGGCCTTGCAAGATGTCACATTTCTTCATGGCATTTTGTAGGACAGAGAGTGCAGTACCAGCCTGCAGTTACCTTTGGAACGATAATTCTGCTAATTGGGATTTGGAGCTTACACCTCGCTTGAACAAAGGTAGGAAGTCTCACTTTACTGAACTGTTTCAGCATTTTCCTCCTAATAATTTCAGGCACTTGAGTTAGAAGGCAGTCTTCTTACCTCGAAAGCTTGAATTAGAATTTGGGCTTTTGTTATTGTTGCTGGTGTTCTCTTAAAAGTATAAAAGTATAGAATCAGATTTCAGTTCCCAAGGAAAGGCAAATGATGTATTCTTTAAAAATCTTCTATTTCCAGTTTCCTATTACCCTTGGATGACTTTCTCCCAAATGCCTGATTTCCTTAATTTGAGATTTTACCTTCCCTAAATTGATGCATGAAAAAAAAATTACTGTGAATCACTAGAGAAAGTAAAAGCCTTGTTTAGTTTTTTACACCTTTGTCCTTTTAAAAAACTTTTAAATATATGATATAGTTGCTAAAGAATTAAAGGTTTAGGGTATTATAGTATTTACAAAGACCCAACAACACTCCTGTTGGACAGGGACATTTTAAATTTGCTCTTGAACAGATTTGGGGGAAGGCAATCGGTGAACCCCTTGAAATTGTATGGACATTTTTGAGCATATATTCACTTTTCTGAGAACAAAGTCATTTTTCCCCCCTTAATTATATAGAAAAAGAAATTTCCTCTATCTAGAAGACTTTTAACTACCCCCTTTAATAAGAAATACATTAGTTTCCAGAAATTAAGTATATCTTTAAGGTTTTTGTAAAGCTGGAAATCTTATTAAGCTTTTCAGGAAAAAGGTGAAATGGCCACCTGATATTCAAAGGAGATAAGTTAAACAATGTAGCTATATTTTCACAATTACAACTATTAGCAATTGCTTGTGAGCACTTCCATTTCAAAATCTCCTTAGTCATTACAATTAAGACTATTAAAATATCAAAGGACAGTTAGATTTAGACTTCCCTTCAACTAGCTCTTTCTGCTTTTCTTGTTTTGTCATGTAAAATATAAACCCTTACTGATGGAGCTGTTGGTATTTAAATTGAGAATAAACAGTTCTGTCCTTTTCTGTAATCTGGGTCAGAAAATGCAAGTAATAAAAATGTCATTTAGGTTACATGAAACAACTCTGTCCCCCTCTAATCTGAATCCCATATGAGCCAGGGGATAATTCTTAAAATTTAAATAGTCTAATAACATGAAAGCAAAGCTCTCATATATTTGCTGCTTTAAGATAAAGTTTTAAAATACAAGGTTTTCTCTTTTTTTTCTTTTTCAATAATTCATTCAGATGGTTGTATTTGGGTATTGTGACGCCAATCAAATCACAGTCANTCATTCGTCTCAGATACTTTTGAGTAATCTTTTAGACTAAGCCACATAATAGTTTAAAGCTAGTTTCCTTATCCATGGAAAGGGATATTGAAAGATTATAAAGAGAGTATCTGATGAGGAAAGGGAGTTTTGTTCCTTTTCTTTCTTTTGGGTAGTCTCTAATGCACAGCTTTAATAATACTCAAAATCTAATTTAAAATTATCAACAATTGAAAAATTATTATTCTGCCTGATACAGTGAGATCTCCAAAAACTACCATGATATTTAAAGCATCCCTTCTATATATTAGTGAATTAATCTGTTCATTCTGATTTCCTGGGTGTCTGATAGATGCTTCAGTATCTCCCTCTACCCACAAGTGAAAAACCTGGTCTTACCTTCAAAATTTCATCTGAATTAATCCTGGAGCCTCAATAGTTCAGCCTTGGAATTAACATTAAAAATATGCAGTCCAGTTTCAATGAACTACTGGAAACCTCTTCACATTATCTAAACTGGGAACTATTAATAGAAAACTAAATTCCTGATGGGCTTCCCAGGTGGCTCAGATGGTAAAGTTCTATCCCTGGGTCGGAAAGATCCCTTGGAGAAGGGAATGGCTACCCACTCCAGTATTCTTGCCTGGAGAATTCCATGGTCAGAGGAGCTCCATGGGGTCGCAGGACAGACTGAGTGACTAACCCTTTCACTAAATTCCTGAACAATCTTTTTCTATCTTTGCACAATACAGAATCTTACAAAATACTACCTTTTATGAGGCTGAGACATATTGTTTTAATTCCCTTTGGCTCATAGAGAATATGCTAAGTCTCACATGTATATGCCAGCATTGTGAAAGCTTTCCATGTCTATTAGGTTCTCTGAATCCTTCCTGTTCTCTGAAATATCATTTTGGGCATTGCTGTTTCCTATAGGCATGCTTCATATGACAGAATTACTATTAATATTTCTCTTCCTGTTGCAGGAAAGAGGACCCTTTCCAGGGCCTGAAAGTGGGCTCTTGTCTAACACTCAGAAATGAATTGTCCAAGGAGACACATGTGCTGACAAAGCAAGAGATTTTATTGGAAATGGCCCCTGGGTGGTGAGCAGAAGAGTGAGGAAACCCAGGAGAATTGCTCTCCCAGTCTTGGGTTTTATGGTGATGGGACTAGTTTCTAGCCAATCATTCTGACTCAGAGTCCTTCCTGGTGGTGCCAAGATGGATGCCAGCGAGGATTCTGGGAGGCGATCTTTCCAAACTGTTCCAGTTGGTGGTGGTTTATCAGTTCCGTGCTCCTTACCAGGACCTCCTGTCATAAAACAACGCACACAAATGGTTTCTATGGTGCCTGGGCAGGGTGGGCCGGTTTCAGTCAATGTGCTTCCCTTAATATTCCCACTGGTAGATCTCTTCTCAATGTGAAAATTTATCTATATTCTTAAAGTGAAACACACAGATTTATATACTGCTATATTTGCTATGCTTAATGTAAACTGGCATTTTCCAAAGTGTAATCTGAAGATGCTTGGGTACCCCAAGACCCTTTCAGAGGACCAGCCAGATCAACACTGTTTTTAAAATAAGACTAAGAAATTATCTGCATCTTTCAGTATATTGGTACTTACACTGATGGTGCAAAAATAATGGTGAATAAAGCTGCTTATACCTTAGCATGAATCAAGGCAGTGGCATTAAACTGTACTCTCAGTCCTACTTTGTATTCTTTTCCCCCACACTGGAAAAAAAGAAAAAAAAAATTTAAGAAAGTTCTTGAGGGACTTCCCTGGTGGTCTAGTGGTTGGTACTTCACATTTCAATGCAGGGCATGCTCCCTGGTTGGGGAGCTAAGATCTCTCATGCCTTATAGCCAAAAACCCAAAACATAAAACAGAAGCAAAATTGCAGCAAATTCAATAAAGACTTTAAAAATGGTCCAAAAAAAAAAAAAAAGAACTTTAAGAAAGTTCTTGATAAAACAGTAAAGAAAATTATTCATTTTATTAGATGTCAATCTTTGAGTGTTTGTCTTTTTAACATTCTTGGTGAAGAAACACCAGGCTACCATGTTTGTCTGGTGAAAAAGCTGTGATTGAGCTGTGAGCTGAGGGGGTCACGTTTATCCTGGCATACCATCTTCACCTGAAAGAATAATTCACAGGCAAACTATTATTCAGACTTGGGTGTTTTGGAAGATATTTTATTTTTTTGAAAAATAAGTGAACTTGCCACTGTGATGATAATGATTGACATTATTTGATGCTAGCGAAAATATGTGAGCTTTCGAAAGAATATTAGAATTTCAGTAAACCTTATTTGCCACCATGACCACGACAGCTTCCCAACAGTGGAAGACTTTTTGGAGAAGGTTGGTGGTGATTCAATGGTTATGATTTTTAAAATATGGAATAATGAAATATACCAACAGTTGGGGAAATTTATATAATTTAGTGAGTTGATATTTTATAAATGACTGATACATGATATCACAAATTCATTAACGGTTGTAAAAGATGCATTTACGGTGTAAGATAAACCAGCAGATTTTAATTTGACAGGGTACACAAAGTTCATTCCTCTTGTTTCAGATTCAACATTGCCATTTACCTTTATTTGAACTTTTTTTTTTTTTTTTTTGGTTCCTCTAGGTCTTTGTTGAGGCTCAGACTTTCTCTAGTTGCAGCCTGGGGGCTTCTTTTGTTATGCAGCATGAGCTCTAAGGCTTGAAGGCTAAACAGTTGCCTTTTGCAGGCTCTCAAGTTGAGACATAATTGCCCTGAGGCATGTGGGATCCAGTGTGTCCCTTGCATTGGAAAGTGGTCGGGCTTCCCCGCTGGCTCAGTGGGTAAAGAATCTGCCTGCAATACAGAAGACTTGGGTTTGATCCCTGGGTTGAGAAGATCTGGAGAAGGGAATGGCTACCCACTCCATATTCTTACCTGGGAAATCCCATGGACAGAGGAGCACGATGGGCTACAGTCCATAGGGTTGCAAAGAGTCAGACATGACTGAGTGGCGGGTACACTTTCTTAACCACAGGACCACCAGGGCAGTCCTTGCAATTTACCTTTAAAAAATTACTCTTTGAAGTTTTGACTTAGCATCAGAGAACAACAACAACAAAAAAGCTTCTGAAAAAAGCTATTAAAATACTCCATTTCCCAATTACACGTCTGTTTGAAGCCAGAGTTTTAAAATGTCAATCGTTAATTCAAGTAACAATTGAATGATGAAGGAGATGTGGGAATCCTTTTTTTTTTTTTTTCATTAAACCGGATGGTAGAGAACTGAAAAGATGGTCTACAACACCACATTTCACAAAAATATGTTATTAAGTTGACTAGTCATTGTGTGCAGTATTTTAAATGAATTAATATTTTTTAAACTCTTTCAGTCAGCTCTTCTTTTTTAAAATTTATTTTCTTCGAGTATAGTTGATCTACAATGTTGTGTCGGGTTTTATTCCTAACTTGCTAAATATTGATGCCTATAACCCACATAGACACGTTTGTTGAAGCCCTCAATAATTTTAAGAGTATGCAGAGATCCTTTACCCCAAAATGTTTGAGACCCTCTTATGCAGAGAATTATAAAGGTAGTCAGTCCTTTTTCAGGGGAATTCCCTGGTGGTCCCCTGGCTAGGACTCTGTGCTTTCACTGCCGAGGGCCTGGGTTCAATCCCTGGTCGAGGAACAAAGATCCTGCAAGCACTTCATGGCCAGTCAGTTCAGTCGCTCAGTCATGTCCAACTCTTTGTGACCCCATTTACTGCAGCACACCAGGCTTCCGTGGCGATCACCAACTTCCAGAGCTTACTCAAATTTCATCCTCTGTTGTCCCCTGCTCTTCCGGCCTTCAATCTTTCCCAGTAGCAGGGTCTTTTCCAGTGAGTCAGTGCTTCACATCAGGTGGCCAAAGGATTGGAGTTTCAGCTTCAGCCTCAGTCCTTCCAATGAACATTCAGGACTGATTTCCTTCAGGATGGACAGGTTGGATCTCCTTGCTGTCCAAGGGACTCCCCAGAGTCTTCTCCAACACCACAGTTCAAAGGCATCAATTCTTTGGCACTCAGCTTTCTTCAGAGTCCAACTCTCATATCCATACATGACTACTGGAAAAACCATAGCTTTGACTAGATGAACGTTTGTTGGCAAAGTAATGTCTCTGCTTTTTAATATGCTGTCTAGGTTGGTCATAGCTTTTCTTCCAAGCAACAAGCATCTTTTAATTTCATGGCTGCAGTCACCATTTGCAGTGATTTTGGAGCCCAAGAATATAAAGTATCTCACTGTTTCCATTGTTTCGCCATCTATTTGCCATGAAGTGATGGGACTGGATGCCATGATCTTAGTTTTCTGAATGTCGAGTTTTAAGTCAATTTTTTCACTCTCCTCTTTAACTTTCATCAAGAGGCTCTTTAGTTCTTCTTTGCTTTTTGCCATAAGGGTGGTACCATCTGCATCTGAGGTTATTGATACTTCTCCCAGCAATCTTGATTCCAGCTTGTGCTTCATCCAGCCTGGCATTTCAAATGATGTATTCTGCATATAAGTTAAATAAGCAGGGTGACAATATACAGCCTTGACCTACTCCTCTCCTGATTTGGAACCAGTTCTGTTGTTTCATGTCCAGTTCTAACTGTTGCTTCTTGACCTGCATACAGATTTCTCTCCATGGTAGAGTTTCACCTCACTTCATGGAAGAGTTTTTAAAAAAAACCAAACAAACTCTTGTTATGGAAACTTTGTCTCTCAGACATATAAACACTTACTTTGTGTTGTGAGAGGTAGGAGATCAGTAACAACTCGCTGACTCCAGTAAATCTGCTTCTGAAGTTTTTTGCTACATTATCTTGCATAGTTGAAAATGTAATAGATACAGGTTGTATGAAGTTGGCCTTAGAATATCAAAAGCTGAAAACATCTGTCACTTTCTGGTCCAAGCAGCTTATGTTTAAAATAGAAAGCTAAACTTTAAATTAATCATCAAATGTTATTCGGTTGGCCAGGATGAGATGGATGGATGGATGGCTTCACCCACTCAATGGACATAGGCTTGCGAAAACACTGGGAAACACTGAAGGACAGGGAAGCCTGGCGTACTGCAGTCTTTGGGGTGGCAAACAGTTGGACACATCTGAGCGACTTAACAACAACAGCTTGTTTGTGAACTGGACTTCATGTCTTTTAATTTGTTGCTTATGAATCAGTATTAGTTGGCTAGTAGCTGTAATTCAGGCTTGAAGGTGAAGGTGAAGGTGAAGTTGCTCAGTCGTGTCCGACTCTTTGTGACCCTGTGGACTGTAACCTACTAGGCTTCTCCGTCCGTGGGATTCTCCAGGCAAGAATAATGGAGCGGATTGCCATTTCCTTCTCCAGGGGATCTTCCTGACCCAGGGATTGAACCCAGGTCTCCCACATTGGAGGCAGACACTTTAACCTCTGAGCCACCAGGGAACCACAATTCAGGCTTACGACTCAGAAAGGAATTTCA
Organism: Redunca redunca; assembly: GCA_006410935.1. Classification (NCBI taxonomy): domain Eukaryota; kingdom Metazoa; phylum Chordata; class Mammalia; order Artiodactyla; family Bovidae; genus Redunca; species Redunca redunca. The sequence continues at coordinate 40,503 of SJYQ01000276.1, read as the reverse complement.
GTTAAATATGAATATATCTAGGGGCATATCTAGGGTATATCTAGGGGCACCCAGAGGAATTTAATCTATGAGTCAGTGATGGGACAGAAGAAAGCTGAAGTAGGTCCAATAAGTGAGCATAGGATAAAACTTTAGTTAATGCTTATCAAGAATAGAAAGGCTTATAAAGAATAGAAAGCAAGAAGAAGGGTACTAAAGTTTGGTTTTTTAAAAAAATATCCAGATTGGTTATATTAAGAATCATTGGGTTACATTCAGAAGCTCTATCTAAAGGAGAGGGAACACATTAATCTTCTAACATTGGATTGGCCAAAAAGTTCAAGTTTTTCCCTAACATTGTGCAGAAAAATCTGAACAAAGCTTTTGGCCAAGCCAATATAACTTAATACATTCTATCTTCATAACTCTGTAATGTAGGTATTTTCTCCTCTGATCACCTAGGTAATAAAGGTCTAAAGAGGTGAAATATGATTCCAGGATTATACAAATGGATCCTATATCTTGCAGTCTTCCATCAAAAGTGGGATTTGTGAGGTCTTTCTTATTCTGAATCCCCTAAGAAAATCTGTCAGTTAACAATATTCTGCCTTCAAGGAGCTTTCTCCTCTGACTTTAAATTGTGCTATCCTTTACCCTCTCTTTTTTAGGGGAGTGTTGTTAGGCTCGGGGGAGACTGATAGAAATGCATGGATGTATAATTAGCTTTTATATTCATCTAGTGTTAGGAGACTTTATGAATCGTGAATTACAAGTAGAAGGGGACAAATAACAAGTGTATTTTTGTTTAAGAAACTCAGTTTTACTAAATGCTCTCATTGCTCGAACTCTTAGCACAGAAAAAACTAAATGCTACCAAGGGATAATCAACAACACTGTGTTACATATAATATTCATGGAAATTTAGAGCTGAAGTTGTGTTCCTGTGGGGTTCCACGGCTAGATACTTGACATCCTACAATTTCCACCCTACTCCTAAGTCCGTTTAATTCACGTTATGTGTAAGAATACTTAGGTTAGATAATATATTTTCAATTATAACTCAGCATTTAAAAACAACCATACAATTACAAATCACTAATTCTTATTCAGTGAGGTGAAACTGGGCTCTGAAATTTAAGCCAGTTTCTCAAGAGTTGACCACCTAAGGCAGAAGGCTGCAAAGTTTACAGGAGAAAATTAGAAAGTGGGTTTCCCCGGCGCGTTGTAGAGTCTTCAGGCCAAGGTAATGCTTGCCAGAGGTGTGACCGCTGTGTGTAGGGGGTGGGGGTGAGGGGATGGGCGGAAATGCGTAGTACTTTGCAAGTCGGCCCCTGGGGACTGGGTTGGCTGACACCAGGTACGGCAGTAAAATTCTTGACCTCTATTCACAGCATTCTCCCCCCACCAGCACCACCCCACCAGCACCACCACATCCTGTGGGATGTGTTGAAAAAGCATCGCTCCCAGGTTACTGACTTTTCTGATTTGACTTGTTGGTTATTATACAAGATACGTGATAAGGATCAAGAACCTAGCTTTCAAGGCCTAGTCGAGTTCGAAGTAAGTCCACACCTCAGATGAACGTTGGAAGAAAAAAGAAATCTCTTTTATCCTATAATAACCGGCGAAATCTCCCCAAACCGAAATAGTTAAATTGTAAGCTCACTTTCATTTTTTCCTAAACAGTGCCACCTACTGTCCATTTGAAGTCATCGGGAGGCTTTTGACGAGGACCAAAGAGAAATAAAGAAAGGGGGAAAAGAAAAGGACAAAATTAACCCCCAGCCTTGGGCCCTTGGAAGAAAGATGCGAATAGGCCATCACGAAGCCAAAATAAGTATTTTGACTTGTTATCTNCAAAGGGTTAAAGCGATCGCGGGTCCCAGTTCTGGCCCCTGGGAGGGAGGGTCTTCGCCACCTCCGCGCAGCTACCGGCCTCGCTCGGCCACTCCCCTTTTTTCCCCTACCCCCCCTCCAACCTCGTTGCACTCTCTGCACCCCATTTAAGTGTCTGCGTGGGTCTATCTGGGCTCAGCGCGGCTCCGGAAGCCTCACTACGGCCAGGGGTCCCCGACCCGGGCAGTGGCACTGGGAGACCCGAGCGGGAGGAGAGCGCGCATCCCTTCAGTCGGCCGCCGAGCCCCCGGGGGCAGGGCGTGCAAGGGGACCGTGTGTGGCGCGCAGGCAGCTGCATCGTCCCGGGAGCCAATTCCGACGTGGCATCGGGCACGCTGGCGCCTCTTTTCGCAGCTGCAGCGGGGGGCACAGTCGGGTGGGGGCTTTGGGGGTGCCGTGCCCAGCGCCCAGCCCCGGGCTGGAGCTTGAGGGTCCACTGGGAGCCGGGGGTGAAGATGGGAGGCGAGCCAGAGGCTAGGTTGGGATGGATAATCAACACCTTGGGCGGAATTCGTCAAGCTGGTTCCCGCCCAGCGTGAGCGAGGGCTACAAAATGGGTCCCTGTGAACAGGAGGGCGGGTCTGAAAGGAGGGTCTGTGTGAGGGCGAGGACTGGGAGGCGAGAGGCTGTTCCTCTGGCCCAGGATACGCAGCCGAGGGGAAATGGCTCTGAAGGGATAATTAAGTCTGGAAAGAGGGGCTGGGAGCTGAGAGGCGGTGCCTGGAGAGGAGGGTTTACAAGACCCGGGTCCTATTACACAGGCTTAGGTGCCAGCTTCCCGCGGCCACTCCCTCCATCCCCCAAACCGGCCGCGCGAAGTACTTGGAAGTCACCAACCCCACGCGCCTCCGGCTCCAGCGAGCTGCTGCAGCCCTGCTCCCAGGAGGTGGGTGTAGGCGCTCTGCCGGCTCCTCCCAGCCGGGTTCCTCACCCTTGGGGACCACTGCTGCCTGGTGTCTCCCGAACAGCTGCCCAGAAAGGCTGCACTTCTCCAACCCACGTGGCTGGCCTGGGATTGCCTTTGACGTCACACCCAGGGGGGAGGTGTGACGCAATAGAGCGGGAAGCTCTGATTGGCTACCGAGGGCTTTCCCAACTGGAGGCCTGAGTATATATTGACTTTCAATTTGCCTGAGAGCAAAGCCAAGCAAGTTGGTTGTTGAGCTTTGCTGGGAAAGGGAGGAGACAGATAAGAACAACTTCAATGTCCGTTATAGATTTCAAGGTTCTTTCCGGCAGATTTCTCTTTTCAGTTGAAGACATATGATAATGTACCTTTGAAAGTTTAAGAAGGATTATGATTTTTTAAAGGTCATTTTAACAAAATATTTTGAGGGTCAGCACACATTCAAACATGTCATTGATGAAAGGCTAAAAGTTAAAATGTATATTTGTGTAGAATTGGGTAGAATAAATAGTTATGCCCATGAAACTATTTGTAGATACAATTGAAAATGTTATAGAATAGGTTTGAAAAGAACTCCTAAATTCTAAACTTTTTACTTTCATTCCAATATGCATAGGTTGAATCATTCATTAAACTGGTTTTCACTGCATTTTTCCAAAGGCTAAATTAAGTAAGATTATTCTGACAATTGAAATACTGTTTTTAAAATGCTTACTATATTCCAGCGGAGGTTTTCCAAATATTTTGGGTATTTTAAATTTTCAATAGTCTGACTCTTTTTAAAAGTACTCATTTTAGTATATATATATTATGTTGTGAATTAAGCAATATTGGGACTAATGATTCAAAATTCTAAGACATTTCTGGATTATAGCATTATAATGAATATATAATTTCTCCTCTTTTCTTTTTATCTATATAATACCTGAGCTGGGTGAATAGAAAAACTTCTTGTAGAAGTGTGACAACCATATATTATGGAGTTACTTGTACTGTACCTAGAACTGGATCCTTTGTTTTCAGAGAAAGCTATGGCAACTATAAGAATTCAAGGTCTTAAATCAATGACTAGTACTAAATCTGAATGCCACTTTCCTCCAAACAAAGATGGTGTTTAGTCACCTACCTTCTTGGAAAACAAGAATTGTGCAACGAATGGGTAACAGACTTACTAGAAAGTAAGTCATATCGAAACTAATCATTGTTGTAAAGTCTGTAGTATAGTCCCACGATATTGAATTTCAATTTTTTTTTCACACATGGATTCCTTACCAACTGAGATTGTTTTAAGAAATATTTCTTGAATTGTTAAATTCATACCTTCCACTGATTCATTTATTTTCTATGAGGAAAGGCCTTATTTATGGATCACTGGGAGAGACCGTTTAGCAAAGTTTTATTACACAGTTGTATTTTTAATCTAAGAACAAGTAGCATATTATTAACTTCTTGGCTTTTATATAATGTGGGAGCTATAGGTTAATGTAATTGGAGAATAGAGCATAAGCCCCACAGTCCTTTTACAGGTTCTGTTTTTACCCATGCTTATCCAGGCTGTGTTCCACTAACAGGCTGTAAGGACAGAAACTGTGGCAGCTTGTATGACACTGATTGGGGGGACAGCTCCCTGCAGAAAAATCAGTTTCATCACCCTCAACTTGGTTTTAATCCTTTCCTCTGTAGCAGCAGTCTGCACAGACTAAGTATTATCCTACTGCATATATCTTAAATTCAATAATATTTTGAATGTTGTCTATGTGGAGTTCATAATATACTGCTGTGTTCACAACCTAGAAAAATGTCATTGAGTCAAAGTAAACATAACTTCACACTCTTAAATTTTTCTTCAATTTAAATGTAATATATTTAAATATGAATGTCTCTTAGAAGCATACAACTGTACTGCAATTTATTTTAAAAATGAACAAGATGTAGTACATATCTAAATGGAATGCATCATAGGAAAAGCATAGTCAAAGAAGTTTTTAAATAACCACAGTGTAAAGTAAAATGCAGTCTGGCCCGTAAAGAAGTAAAATAATAGCTACTATTTATCACCTGTTTAATATGTATCAGGCATCGAGGTAGATACTTGATATGAATTGTATCTAGTGCCCTGCCATGCCCCCCAAGAAGAAAACTTTATGGAAAAAAAACTTTGCCTCAGAAAAGTTAAGTAACCCACTCAAAGTCACAGGGTTACTAAAGAGAGTGAATGGAATTTAATCCAAGATTTCTTGAATATAACACCCTTGAGCTGGACTATGCTACAGTTGGACTAGTAAAGTTTTATGAGGGTTCAAACTGAGGAGAAATCACATCTGATCGAGAGAGATCAGGAAAGATTTCATGTAAGGATTTGACACTGGTATATATGGCCACATAGGAGTGAGGATTTCATGTCAGATCTTTGTGTAATTTCCCCTCTTTGCCACAGTGAATTTTAGGATGAAGCTTGCTGCTGCTGCTGCTGCTAAGTCACTTCAGTCATGTCTGACTCTGTGACCCCATAGATGGCAGCCCACCAGGCTACCCCATCCCTGGGATTCTCCAGGCAAGAACACTGGAGTGGGTTGCCATTTCCTTCTCCAATGCAGGAAAGTGAAAAGTGAAAGTGAAGTCGCTCGGTCGTGTCCGACTCTTAGCGACCCCATGGACTGTAGCCCACCAGGCTCCTCCATCCATGGGATTTTCCAGGCAAGAGTACTGGAGTGGGGTGCCATTGCCTATTCGGGAGCAAATAGACAATTGGGAGAATGGGCATCTTAGGAAGCCATTGATAAATGTGGTACAAAAGAAGAGAAATCTGAAACCTAAAGTTCTGGATCCAGAAACAGCTCAGATGACAAGGTCTTTGAAAGGTGTTTTGCTAACCCCCTGCAGAATTAGCTCCAGGGTTTCTGCTAGAAGTGCAGTGGTACTGGAAAAGACAAAGGTCAACTTCAAAACCAGAGCGGAAGAGCAGGTCAGAAGGGGAGAAGGAAGGGGTGGGTCAGGTGCTCTAATGTGAAGACTCCTGGGAGGCTTCATCTGGGTACTTCTCTAAGGATTTCTAGCTGAGGACAGTAGCAGAGGCAATGCACCTGAGGGATGTGTATCTCTCCAAATGAGGTCATGAAAGTTTTCTTAGACTTTAACCTAATGATTACCAAACTTTGTTGCAATTAGTGTAACTTAGAGATTTGGAAACTCCATGCCAATTAACTCAGAATGTTGCCACACTTCTGTAATTTTTACAGATTCCCTGGGAATTGGATATACATCATTATTTGGGAACCACTGATTATTAGCCTGGAGAAGGAAATGGCAACCCACTCCAGTGTTCTTGCTTGGAGAATCCCAGGGATGGGGGAGCCTGGTGGGCTGCGGTCTATGGGATCGCACAGAGTCGGACACGACTGAAGCGACTTAGCAGCGGCTGCTTTTTAGCCTTTTGTTGACTATCCTTTCTAATCCACCATTTGCAGGCAAACGGCCAAAAGCAGAATATGTCTTGTTACAAAGAAATACATTTCTAGATGTCTTGCTAGTGTCACCTACCTAAGTTAGTATTTCTAACTCTAATCATTCTATGTATGACTTGATCTATTTCTTTCTCTTCCCACACATTAGTTTAAGAGTAAGGAAATCCTATGTTCTAAAACCTTTTCTGCTATTAGATGTGACCTTGAGTCATGCGTTTACTAACCATATTAAAAAATGTATCTCCACTGTCCTTTGTGCTTCTGTGTGTTTAAATATCTGCTGTAAGTGAAGGGACATTGACCTGGTCTGTCTTTATTAGATTTTGGACTATAATGATGCATCCTTTGTGTCAGTCCCTGAGGTCAGTCTATTTCTCTCAGTAAAGCTGGTTCTAAATGTGCCTTTTAACCCTTTGTATTGAGATCCTAAGCAAAACTCAATACCTTGTAGAAATAGAAAGTACAAGTCACTTTATAACTTGAATTATGTTCCTATATGTTAAGATACTAATGCCATTAATATTCCATTGACTCTATAATGAATATACACATTCCTTACCAGTAATCCTGCAAAAAGTTATCATTCCCATCTTGCAGATGAGGAAATGAGGCTCAGAAAGTAGAGACCAAAATGGATTTACACTTAATGTTCATCCTTGTTCAGGTGACTATGCTGAGGAGACTACCTACAGTGCAACCTATATCCATCCTTCTAGACACTCAGCTGTGGGCAGCTGTGGGTTAAAATCATTAAAATGAATAAAGTTATCTATACCAGTAAACATTTTTAAGTTCAGAGGTATCAATTGTCCAAGGACACATGGCTCATTCATAGCACCTTCAAGTGGTTTGCTGAATAGCTAATATGAGGCAGAGGGAGCTTGGACTTGAATCCATTTCTTCCCTGTCCTGCTATCCTTTCTTTTCCACTATGTCAAAATTATCCCTTGTTAAGGGATGGAGAGTCAGGCTGAGTAGGTGATTACTAGTAGGGTAGTAACCCACAGAGAGCTAACAGCACTGAGCTCTAACTTGATAGTTTCCTTTCAGGTATTGAAATGAGATCCACCTTTTAATCTCATAATTAAATGAAGTCACTATGATTAGCTCCATTTTAAAGGTGAAGGTGTTTCCCAGCTGGCGCTGGTGGTAAAGAACTCACCAGCCAATTGCAGGAGATGTAAGACGTGGATTTGATCCCTGTGTTGGGAAGATGCCCTAGACAAGCTAATGGCAACCCACTCCAATATTCTTGCTGGAAATTCCTATGTACAGAGGAACCTGGCAGGCTATAGTCCATAGGCTGCAAAGAGTGGGACACAACTGAAGCGACTTAGTATAGATGAAGAAAGTGAAGGTGACAAGTGTTATGTAACTTGTTCAAGGCTACCCAACCTTTAAAAGAAACCACTGAAAGATAGTTGGGAGTCTATTCCAACTCAGTGTGATTCCAGAGTCCAATATATATGGGTGTGCACACTCAAACACACACAAACACATATATTCATTCACGATCATTAGCATCAAGACAGAAAGCAGTGTGTAGATTAATGGACAATAAATATTGTAAGACTACTTACAGTAGAGGTTAAGTGGAAAACTACTTAGAGTTCAAATGGAAAAAAGATGACCTCATTATCCCTTATACCCCAAACTTGACCCCCAAATTCATCAGCTTGCTCAGACTGCAATTTACAACTTCAGGATCATTTGCCTTTTCTAACTTTTTTATCCAGAGGTCTTCTAGAGCTGGTTGGATATTCCCCGCCCCTGCCTCCCAACCATTACCTTTAAATAGCTGGGCAAGAAATTACAGAGCTGGTTTTAAAAGAGCGAAAAATCTGCTGGATGAAGGACACCTGAGGGCTCAGCATATTCACTGCCTCTGCAGCAAAGACAGAGTAAGGCCCTGTGCTCTGTCAGGCTACTCTGACTACTTGAGACGAAATGAGTATTCACTTAGTTAAAATGTATTTATTGAGTGCATACCCTGTTTTATGGGCTTCTAAGAGCATCCCTGGTAGTTCAGACAGTAAAGAATCAGCCTGTAATTCAGGAGACCTGCGTTCCATCCCTGGGTTGGAAAGATCCCCTGGAGAAGGGAATGGCAACCCACTCCAGTATTCTTGCCTGGAGAATTCTAGGGACAGAGGAGCCTGGCAGGCTACAGTTCATGGGGTCGCAAAGACACAACTGAGCAACTAACACTCGAGACAGGTGGTACTATGGTTAAAGACTGCTTACCAATGCAGGAGCCCCGAGACTTGGGTTCCATCCCTAGGTCAGGAAGATCCCCTGGACAAGGAAATGGCAACCCACTGCAGTATTCTTGCTTGGGAAATCCCATGGATGGGGGAGCTTGGTGGGCTACAGCCCCTGGGATTTCAAAGAATCAGCCGTGACTTAGCAACTAAACCACAACCACCCTGTTGTATAGCACAGGCATATACAGTTGACTGAGATAAACAAGTCCCTATAGTCAGGAGTGTTCTTAGTGTAACATAGAAAATTAGGCAGAGTCGGGAGCCAGGGGTTAGGTGAGATGAATTGGGATTGGAATTTACCTATGTGCACTATTGATATTATATATAAAATAGATAACTGATGACAGCCTACAGTATAGACAGTGAATTTCACTCAGTGCTCTGTGGTGACCTAAATGGGAAGGAAATCCCCCAAAGACGGGATATATGGATGTGCATAGCTGACTCACTTTGCTGTAGAGTAGAAGCCAATACAGCATTGTAAAACAACAATACTCCAATAAACACTAATTTAAAAAATAGAAAATCATGCAGGGTCAAAGGAGATAGTGACAGGCAGTGAAGAGATGTCAGGGAGGAGGAGTTACTTTATTTTCATTTATTTTTAATATTTCCTTTTATATTTTCCTTTTTAAATTTTTTTGTTGGAGTAGAGTTGATTTACTAGGGGAGTTACATTAGAAGGAGCAGTAAGCTAGGACCTCTCAGAAGAGGTGTCACTTGGCCTACTGTCCACAGCCTTTCCCTGATGCTGACTCCACTCATTAGAGTTCACTTTAGCTTCTCCCTGATCCAAAATGGAAGCCCCCATAATGAAAGCTGTGGGAACTTAGTTCTCACCACTGCACTAGGGCGATGAGAGCAGTTGTTATTCTCTCTCATCCGCTGTTTGCTCTCTGGTTAATAGAGGAAAGTCAAAGGGAAGGAATGGTGCCCAGTGCAGCCCAGTGACCTACGGAGTCCCACTTGGGGCCTATGAGCAAACAGCAGGGTTTATATCTGCTCTTCAGATGGGACCTATGGCACTGTCTCCCCTTGAGTTTCTAAGTAGCACCAAGTACACACTGTGGCTATAGATGGACTTTCCTGGTGGCTCAGTGGTAAAGAATCTACCTGCAATGCAGGAGCCGCAGGAGACTCAGATTCTATTCCTGGGATGGGAAGATCCCTTGGAGGAGGAAATGGCAATCTACCCTAGTATTCTTGCCTGGAGATTCCCATGGACAGAGGAGCCTGCTGGGCTACAGTCCATGAGGTTGCAAATAGTCAGATAAGACTAAAGTGACTTAGCACGCACCCATAGCTGTATATACTTGTGTGTCGCAATCAACTGTGTATTCCTGTATCCAAAAAACAGGTTTACCACAAAGTAGGTATTCAATAAACACATTTTAAACAAGTGAAAAATCCATTTAGACTCAAATAATCAGTGCAGACTGGCAGAGCCTAGGGCCTTCTTGTCTTTGCCTTTGTTAGAGTAAAACAGGATTTTGACTGTTAGCATTAAGAACAGCACTGCTGTTGCCTAAATGGAACTACCAGCCAATTCCCTTTGGCACCACATCTTTCCAGGTTTCTTTGGTTGTAGCCATGTAGGAAAATACATGAGCCTAGAAATCTCTGGGAATTGGCTGTTGTATCTGTTCCTGAGTACATATCAATACTCATTTTTCTATTACAGCTGGAAAACGGTTTTCAAGTTCTTTTTTAATCTTTCCTTACACAACACGCATATTAACCAGAAACAAAAGAACACCACCTAATTTTTCATGAAAGTTCAAATCTATTCAGCCAATATTCACTGAAATTATGCCACTGTGTGAATTGTGACTTGGGGCAAGTTACTTAAATATTCAGTCTTGGCTGCCTCATCATATGTATGTGTGATTTGTAACATGAGATTAACAGTGTTTTATATTTACTGTTCAAATTAAGTAGGATTGTTCCCTATTCAAGAAAACAAAACTTGACTCTATTCCTGGAGCTTAGAAATGATGGATTAAAAATCATTGACATTACAATGATGCTAATTATATTTATGAATAAAGTTACATCTATCATTCAAATATTTTCTGAATACCAACTGTAAGTCCAACAATATTTTATGTCCTTGGGGGGCATTAGTGAAGATAATTATTTGTGTGTGTGTGTGTGTGTGTGTGTGTGTGTGTGTATATAGGTGACTCAGGATGATAAAGAATCCATCTGCAATGCAGGAGACCTGGGTTTGATCCTTGGGTCAGGAAGATTGCCTGGAGATAGAAATGCAATCCACTCCAGTATTCTTGTCTGGAGAATTCTATGAATAGAGAAACCTGGTGGGCTACAGTCCAGGGGGTCACAAAAGAGTCAGACACAACTGAGTGACAGATAACTAACACATACAGATACGCATTGTGTGTGTGTGTGTGTATATATATATATATATATATATACACACACATATACACACACACACACACACACACATAATCTGTTGACTTGGAGTGTACATTATGGCGCACCAAACTGTTTTTAACCATTTGGTTTGGCTCAGAATTCTGTGCAGCAACTTAAAAATCAATAAAGTCTAAAAATGGGCAAAACCAAGTTTTATATTTTCAATATCTTGGGGAGGCAGGTTTCTAAGTCTTTCTATCCACAAATGATCTAGGATAAAACTAACCATATTTTCCAATTTAGCAATAAACTATGTGTCTGACAAGGAGGGTTTGCTTATGAAACAGAGTGTTGGAATTGGGGATTGTCTCAGAAAGTCTCACACATATGGTGCCCATATCTCTGAAATTATAAAGAAACACATCCTGTGTGTCAGTTCCTGAGATCAATCTATTCCCTCTGTGCAGCTGGCTCAAGTATGCCTTTTAACCCTTTGGGCTGCACCGAGATGCTGCTCGTGTCACACTAGGCAGCAACCCAGACTTCCCAGAAATAGATTCTACTGCTGCAGCTTACTAGCAACTTTTCCCAGGCTGCAGAAGGACATTCTGTGGACTCCTATGATGTAAGAGGGTGTTCCCACTTCAGCAGTGGCCAGCAGATGCTATGTGAACACGCTCTGTGTCTACATGTGCTGATAAAAGCAAGGAAAATGTGAATAATGGAAAAGAATGGCAGGCAGTTCTTTTGCTGGCTGTGGTGATTTGAAACACAAGCAGAACACACTTCTGAGCTTCTCCCAGGCAGAGTGTTTTCGTCCCCTTGAAATTTTTCACTCTTGTGAGAATGACTCATGTCTTGGAAAAGACAAGTCCCTAGTCTGGCGCTCCCAGCACCTTCGGCATTGGTTAATGTACACTTTGGGAGTTTCCAGCATCCGGCCAGTGGTTTCAATTAACAAGGGATGCTGTGCTCTGAAAACTCAGCATTTCACCGTTGTCCAGCAGCTTGCACTTTCCATCTGTGCCATGATTACCTTTATCAGGCTCACATGTTACATATTATGGTGTCCTATATAAGTGCCCAAAGTGGAATGCATGTTTGGTTTTTAGTTTTATTTCTAGCTTCCATGTGAGCTGATATTTTAAATTGTAACACTTTGATTTTGTTCCTGATTGTTGTCCTGTGAAGGGTCCTTGACAAGCATCATCTCCAGTTTAGCAAAGGAAAATAATGTCTACAAGCTCAAACCCTGGTCTCCAGCCTGCTTTGCATTGCTTGAATTGTAATGAGCTAGAGACACTGAAGCCAATATTTGTAACAGGCACACAAACACAAACTCATAAATTATTTCTTGTTAACGTGAGTCCAAGGCAGTTATTCCTGATTGATGGCATTAGTGACTGATTTCCTTCCATGTGGCAGTTCAAGGACCAAGCTCCTTCTATCCTTGGGCTTTGCAATCTCCAAGGACCTGTTAATACGTATATCAAGATAGTGGAGGGAAAAAGATATTGCAGCACGCCCACTCTATCCCTTAAAAGCCCTAGTGGAAATGGCACATTTCAGAATTCCAAAGACTGGAATGCCATGGCCACATCAAGCAGTCTTCTCAGGAGTGGAAATACAGTTGGTGAGCAGTCACAGTAAGTTATCCTAAAGCATAATGCACTCAGGACCACCTCAGTGATGACCACAGGGCCTAGAATGTAAATGGTATCACTTAGAGTTGAGTGATGTGATGGCCACACAAACTAGTAACAACCAAGATGTTAACAGATTTTATGTCAACACTCAATTTTAAGTCTTAATGTGGAATAGGAAAATATAAATAATATATCCAGGAAGAGATTTTTCAGAGATAATTACTTAACCCAAGGTACTTTTGAAATAAATTTACTTAACTTTTCAAAAACTAGCTGAACTAAAGGGAAAGGTTAAATATTAATTATATGCAAATATGACAAAACCCCTGAAGTTGGTGTAAATGATTGAAGGTCATACAAATTATGTCCCTTGCTAGAGTTCATTTTTGGAAGGGGAGAGAAAAAAAAAGACTTCAGGGGTAAACCTATGCTATTGTGATTAATTCTAATAAATATAGACTTGGTCTTTGGCATGAGGCTCTTAAGATGCTTGGCATTTCCTACAGATTTAGAGATGTCTTTTGTTAGGTTCATGAGATGACTTTTGGAATAACTTCCATTTTCCTTGCCCAGATAAGTGGGGAGGGGAGACAAGCTAGAGATGGAGTTTAATTGCCAGTGGTCAATGATACAATTAATCATTCTATGTAGTGAATTCTCCATAAAAACCCCAAAGAAGAGAGTTCAGCAAGCTTATGGGTTTACAGACATGTAGCAATTTGGGGAGAGTGATGCATGGAACTTTCCCCATACCTTGCCCTGTGCATCTCTTCCATCTGCCTATTCCTAAATTACATCTTTTTTATATTAAACCAGTAATCTGATGTGTAAACAGGTTTCCTGATTCTGTGAGTCCTTCTAGCAAATTAATTGACCTCAGGAGAAGAGCTCATGATCCTGAGTTTTAACCAGTTTGTCATAATTGCAGGTGACAACTTGGGCTTGCAACTGACATCTGAGTGTGGGTCTGTGAGGGGCCAGTCTCATAGGATGGAACCCGTGGAATCTGATACTGCAGGCATATGATGCCAACATTGATTTAATTGTTGGACACCCAGCAGGTGTCCAGAGAATTGTTTGTGGCATGTATAGGAATAGGATCCAGGAAACAAGACCAAGCACCTCATCCGTGGTCATAATTGGAGATGCTTTGAGGAATACAAAATGTATGATCCTCTTGTACTAACATTCAAAATATTTCAGGAAATTCATAAACTGGGGAGGAGTACAAAGCTGGATATTATTAAGAACTGAAATGTGTTTTTAAAGTGTAAGTTGTTAAAGTTCTTCAGACAACAGAACATTTACCTGTTGAATTAAGCATGATGCTATTTCTTCTTTAATTATATAACTTATTTCTGCAAACATTTATTGTGTCCTTGCTGTGTTTCAGTAAAGTTCCTGATTACCAGGTTCTAACTGGCTGGTGTGGATGATGGATGAAGGAGACAGTCATATAAACAAAGGGCTGAAATTTGGAATTTCAGGAGCTTTGATAAATGTCTGTGTAGGATATATTTTAATAAGGAAATTTTAATGGCAACAGAGACTTGGGAAATAATCCAGTCTAATGCCTATATTTTACAGATTTAAATTTTTAAAATTTTATTCTTTATATTTATTTATTTGGATATAGTTGTGTGGAGTGTGGGATCTTTGATCTTAGTTGCAGCATTTAGTACCCCCACCAGGGATCAAACCTTGCCCCCTTGCATTGGGAGTGCAGAGTCTCAGCCAGTGGACCAGCAGGGAAATCCCTAACAGATTTTTCAAGACTGAAGCCCAGCAAGGAAAAATGACTGGCTCAAAGTCACACAAACTGATGGAAGAGCTAGAACGGTAGAATCCATGTATTTTTATGTTCAACCTCAGCTAGCTGCATGGGAAAGATGTGAGCTGAGGGATTTGCATCAGAGCTGAGATAAAATGATACATAAGAAATTTAGCAAGGCCTATGAATTTTGAACTTTCACTGGTCAGTATTATGAGTGAAGGAATATGATGGTGCAAGAGTGCCTTACTCACTAAAAATATTAGGTGTTATGCTTAGCTATGACTACACACACAGAGTACATCCTTAGGTAAATGATCTAATGTACTAAAAATGATGCATCCATATATTTGTTTCATACATTATAGTTTTCAATGGTACAATGCACTACCGTCTCATATGATGTTTGAAAGAATCCTCTGTGGTATGCCAAAAGGACATTCTTTTTTTTTTTTTTTCTTAAACACTTATTTTTCCAGATCATTTATTTGGCTGTATGGAGTTTTAGTTGTGGCATGTGGGATCAGTTCCCTGACCAGGGATCGAACCTGGTGCCTTGCATTGGGAATGCAGAGCCTTTAGCCACTGGGCCACGAAGAAAGTCCCCAAAAGGACATTCTTATCTCTCTTTTGCCAATGAGATGCCAAACTGAGATGCAGAAAGTCACTGAACTAGTTAAGTGAGAAACTCAGGGTCAGAGCTCTCGGAACCAGTGTGCTCCCTGTGGTACCCTGTATGTAAAGAAGTGTGGGACAAGAGTGGTTAACCAAGTGTATCATGTGGTTATTTTTACAGATGCATTGTGAGAGATTTCTATGTATCCTGAGAATAATTGGAACCACACTTTTTGGAGTCTCTCTCCTCCTTGGAATCACAGCTGCTTATATCGTTGGCTACCAATTTATCCAAACAGATAATTACTATTTCTCTTTTGGACTGTATGGTGCCTTTTTAGCATCACACCTCATCATCCAAAGCCTGTTTGCCTTTTTGGAGCACCGGAAAATGAAAAAATCTCTAGAAACCCCCATTAAGTTGAACAAAACTGTTGCTCTTTGCATTGCTGCATATCAAGAAGATCCAGACTATTTGCGGAAATGTTTGCAATCTGTGAAAAGGCTAACCTACCCTGGAATTAAAGTTGTCATGGTCATAGATGGAAACTCGGAAGATGACCTTTACATGATGGACATCTTCAGTGAAGTCATGGGCAGGGACAAGTCAGCCACTTATATCTGGAAGAACAACTACCATGTGAAGGGTCCTGGTGAGACAGATGAGTCACACAAAGAAAGCTCACAGCATGTCACCCAGTTGGTCTTGTCCAACAAGAGTATTTGCATCATGCAAAAATGGGGTGGAAAAAGAGAAGTTATGTACACGGCCTTCAGAGCACTGGGGCGAAGTGTGGATTATGTACAGGTAGGTCTCTACATCTGCCAGGACAAACATACACTTAAATAAAGCATCTTTTGTATCTCTCCAGTCATATGCTATAGCCCATCTTTGTCCCTTCTGGACACAGTACTTCTTTCAGTTCATCTGAAAACAGCATAACTGTTGAAAGAACATTCTGAAAGAGAGAAAAAAAATATTGTAAAATGGTTAAAACTATATGAAAATGCTTACTTCGTGCAATGTGATTGGGTGGAACTGAAGATTATTTTGAACAGGAGACCCTTCCTTCTCTTCCTCTTCCCTTACCTTCTCTTCTCCCTTGGTTCTGCCAAATCAATTCCAACATCATTTTCCACGCTTTTAAACTCTCCAGCGATGTAAGAAAATAGTGTGTGCCCTAGCAGAAGGAGCTGGAGAAAATCTGCAGGACCAAAAGAAAGCTATAAAATATTTTTCACAGAAGCTAGGCAAAGTGGGGGCAATGAAAATTTTAACTGGAAAGTATAGAAATTCAAAACTAAGACACCAAGAAAAAGAAAAGAAAGGGGGAAAAAGAAAACAAAAACAAGACCAAAAAAAACCCCAACCTTCTCAGAACAAAATCTAAGTCATGTTTATTTCACTCCCCAAACAGTATTACCTCACTCCTTGCAACTTGACCTTTGAAAGTGTTTGTGATGGTGTTTGCTTGCATGAAAATTAGTCAGGCTGTGTCTCTTCATTAATTTCCTGACTGCTAACTCTAGGGTTTTTTCTCTTCTAGTTCTCACCGAAGCTTGCTTCTTTAGAACATTAGTAGGGCTCCTGTGAGTTTTCTAATTGTAATTTTCTGCAGATATTTAAGTTAGACTTTGTTCACAATGATACTGAGAAGGGAGAAATTCTCTGACTTCTGATATATATTTGACACTCTTCCTCTTCTCTTAAACATGAAACCCTTGCTTTTGGAAGATCCATCATATATTTTAGGGCAATTTATCAACACAGAGTAATGCCCACTGGGTCTCTGAGTAATGGGTCAGGAATGAGCACTGGACTCAATTCAGTCAACTGATATTCTAGTCCCATTTATTAGTAGCTGGTTGACCTTGAGCAGGACCACCTCCCAAATCTCAGTTACCTGGTTAGAAGATAGCAATCTCTCAAAGGATTTCAGATAATTATTTCAAATTATGAATCCAAAGGGGCTTAGCCAAAGTTGCTGATAATGGCATTGTTCATACTATTAAAGCATTTGCTATTAATCATATAAAAAAGAATATTCTATTAACAGCAAATGCTTTAATAATATTATGTAGTCCTTATGTATGCAAACTATAGTAATTTCAATTGCTAATTAATATGTCATTTGTTAATTTCACTAACAGCTGAATAATTTGAAACATTTCTTCAGTTTATACCATCTGTGTAAATCTCTCTTCTAGGGAGTTGATTTCAACCCCCAAGTGTCTCCTATTTTCTAAAACTTTTGCAAATAAGGCTGATTTAGTTAACTCGACATTTTACATACATGACCAGATGAGAGGATAAGATAAAACTTTTACAGTAAAAGATGGCTAGGGACTTTACAGAAGATATGAAGAATGAAGCTCTGGCCCTAAAATGAGAAAACATCTGTTTTGATGTTTTGCCTTTAATTCTAGTTAAAACAATTTACGTTTGTCCTTTCTAATCAACACGTCATTGTGTAGTTTTTCTTCTTCTTTTTTTAACCTGCTTCTCCCAAAGCCCCTTCTCCCATCATTTTGTTTGGAATTTTGTTTGTATCCTTGGCAACTTGACTTGGGGCTGTCCAGGAAAAAAATAATACAAAATTTAAAATGTTAGAATAGACTTTTTGCTGGTGCCGTAATCAGGCTTGAGAACTTTCCTTCCTTCAGCATGATGTGTCCAGGTAGACTGACCCGAGCAACAGCTGTTAACTGGACCCTGAATCCTCCTGAACCTTATGGTCCATTCAGAACACTCAAAGGAGGGTAAAAAATCTTTTGGAATTCTGAAACCAGTAAACTCTATCCTGCCATGCTTCATCAGATTCCTTGCTATTTTAACCATTCGTGCCCTATAAAAACAGAAATTGTGTGAAAGTCACTCTAATATAGTATTCTCATCCTTTCTTCTGACTGACCCAGGGTCCAAGAATTGCAGAGCAGAAGCCCCAGGAAGACCAAGGGGGAGGGAGTCGAGGTTTTTGGCTCCTGAGCATTCCAAGTACTTGGATGTGGAGTTCAAGTTGGTTAGGAATGGAAGGAAGCAACGTTCAGGTGCTAATACACGAGAGAGAATGGGGACTAGAGGAAGAAATGGACCATCTGCTCATACTTGCTAACCTGGCTGGAGAACACTGCTTAAGTGTGCAGGGAGATGGCCAAAATGACTGGCTTCCAGTTGCAGCTGGATCCTCGTACTCATCAGCACTTTTTTCACTTGATCTTGAATAGATGTCTTGCTTATTCCTCTTGTGTCTGTTATTTCATATCTTCGTCACTCTCCCAGGGCCTTACCCAAACTCCTCCCTGCTTAACTACAAACAGATGATTTTGCCTCCTACAAAAGAGAACAGCAAAGGCATGGGCTCTGAAGGCTGTCAAGACCTGACTGTCTTCTGCTTACAATTTCAAGGGTCCCCAGCCTCACTCCCTATCTCAAGGTTAACCTTTCTACCTGTACTTCTGAGCTTTCCGTGTTGGCTCCCTCTGGTCTCTTTCAGAACAAGGCTTTATTAGTTATCACCTCTTTATATCTCAAATAATAAGTGCCAACGTGGAATTTTTAGGGAAGCTTTAGTCTAAGACAAGCATGGTAGGAAATTCATCTGTGATGCTAGTGGCTGCTTCCAGAGATGAGAAGATAGAAAAGCAGCAGAAGAAAAATAACAGAGAAAATAAGGTATAGGGAATGAGAAAAAAGGAGAATAAGGAAGATTTTCTTAATTTTCAATCAATGTATTTTCTGGAATAACTTTCAAAGATGTAGAAAAGTGCAAAAGGCAAAACTAAAATCATCTGCAACAGAGATGGGAGAGAGAAATTAGGAATTTGGGATGAACAGATAACCTACTATATATAAAAGATAATAAAGACCTACTGTATAGCATAGGGAACTATAGTCAACATGTTATAATAATCTATAATGGAAAAGAACCTGGAAAGAATACACAGGTATATATTTATAACTGAATCACTTTGTGGTATACCTGAAACATTGTAAATAAGTTATATACTTCAATGAAAAAGAAAAATAATCTGAAGCAAATACCTGACCCATGTATAGATTATCAGATTTAATATCTTTCAGCATATACTTTTCTATTTTTCCTTTTATTTTAAAAACAATTTTGAGATTATATCACACTTGCCTTTTGTATTTACTGAAAAAATCAGAACACTTTTAAAGTATCTTTTGACATCTAGATTTGATAATCATCTCTCTTTTCACTGAACATGGATATAACCACATAAGTAGCTACCAGTCTATGTGACAAAGGAAATAAAAAAAAAAGTATCATCTGATGTCTCTATTAAAAATTTCCCAGGTTAAAAAAATACAATAAGTATGAGCATTTTCCCAAAGGGAAGATTATAAGAAGCAATTTTATTATTAATTTAATTTGGCAATACC
The DNA here is from genome assembly GCA_006410935.1 of Redunca redunca. Classification (NCBI taxonomy): domain Eukaryota; kingdom Metazoa; phylum Chordata; class Mammalia; order Artiodactyla; family Bovidae; genus Redunca; species Redunca redunca. The sequence goes on along the minus strand of SJYQ01000276.1, from coordinate 21,177 downwards.
ATTGTTATCCAACATTCCTTTGAGAAGGAAAATAGGAAGATTAAATCATTCCTGACAGTAGAGTTGACCCTAATTGTTCATGGATTCGGTGTTTGCAAATTAGCCTAATAAAAATGTATTTATTACCCCAAGATCAATAGTTGCAGTGCTTTTGTGATTGTTTACAGACATGCTCAAAGTTGCAAAAGCAAACAAACAAAAAAAGAGTCACCTGATGTAAGTATTTCCAACTGAAGTCAAACAAGATTATGTTTAGCCTTTTTGTTTCAACTTTTATACTGTAAACAAGCAACTTCTTTACTCTATTTAATAACATGCTTTTCATATTTCTGTGCTTTTTGTTGGTGATGTAGCTATTTAAATGGTCCTGAAGTGAAGTGCTGTCTAGTGTTCTGAACAGAGGCTGTTAACCAGAATGCCCTGGCAGGCTAGTGGTTAGGACTCATCATTTTTCACCACCAAGTGCGCAAGTTCAGTCTCTGGCCGGGAAACTAAGACCGCGAACTGAGTTACAGTGCTGCTGGACATAGTTTAATGTGAACAAACCAACAATATATATTAAATAAGGTGACCCAAATAAACACAAATAAAACAAGGTATTGATCACTAGGCAAAGCTATTGTGACCAGAGGCTTTGAGGAACCTAACTCTTCTGTATTTCTGCTGGAAGCAATTTCCTGATGTATGCTAATTCATTGTTCATGGAAACTTTGTAGTGCATAACTACCATGAATAATGAGAATTGACGGAGTATAACATTTGATTGGTTCCTATTTTCTGAAAATTTCTGTTGGGCCTTGTTGAGAATGTTAATGCGACTTTATGTTCTTCATTTTAGAGGATGAAATTAAGAGCACATTGACATAAGAATGGGGAAATCTGAATTCTTGATTTAACTGATTACTTGCTATGGGCCTCAACTGGTACAACAGATGATTTCTGAGATCACTTCCAGCTCAAGACTCCAGTTAGGGCTGTCTTAATTTACTAGCAACCTACCTATGCTTTGCAAGAGTATATCATTAGACTTTTCTTTTCATTTTTAATCTATACTTTTCCCCAAAGTCAGGTTCTTGAATGTAGACTCTTATTTGAGGCCACCATTATGCAATTTCCTGATTCCCTTCTTTAGAGTGGGAATTCCAACCACTTATAATAAGGGTGTTTCCTGGCTTAAGTCTTAGAGGTGACAACATTTGGTTTCTCATTTTCCAGCTATCTTGTCACCTTTGCTTTTGCAGCGCCTGTAACTTTCACTTGTGTATAAACTTTCCTGAAAAAGACAGGAGAATAACCAAATGACTCCTTTTTCACCTTAAATAAATATTGTAGGGTGCCTGAAGGCAAATATTTTATAACAGTTTGGGTAACATATTCTACCTAAGAACAAAAATAACAACCAAATTGTTTAGGTGTCTGATTTAGAGGTTTTCTCTTGGCTATATTGAGATCTTTTACTGTAAACCAAATTACCGTAAGAAAGAATAATCCTACCCATCCCCAGTCCCTCTCCCAAAGAAATTTTATTTTCTGAGGGCATTTATTTTTTCCTAGATTGGTTTCATAGATTAATTTCAAAAGGTCTTTTCAGTCCTAAAATTATTAGATTTTATGATTTTGTTTTTGCCACTCACAGTCTGCCATAAACTGCTCTCTAATCTTTTTCCCTAGCAGACAGCCCAAACTAAGGACTTTCATGGTGCCCACTCAATAATCCAACTTGTTTAACTTAAATTTGTTGGATGTTGGATTAGGCGTTATATGCTCTCTGAGTGAGTTTTGGCTTATTTACAGTAATGATAAGAAGGACTCTTTCCTTCATTGCTCTCTGAGTGAGTTTTGGCTTATTTACAGTAATGATAAGAAGGACTCTTTCCTTCATTGGACTAGTGTTCTTCCTTTTTGCCTCTGGTTTTAATATTTCTTTATTTGGCTGCATTAGGTCTTAGCTACAGCATGCAGGATTTTTGTTGGTGGCTCTGGGACCTCAGTTCCCTGACCAGAGATTGAACCTATGTCCCCAGCATTTCAAGGAAGATTCTTAACCACTAGAACCCCAGGGAAGTCCCAATTTATCACTTCTTTTTATTGAGCATTTACTATGAGCTAGCCCTTATAAGTGCTATACATACAGTACCTAGTTTATTCTCCATGACAACAAATTGGTAGGTGAATTGACTTATCCTGATTTTTCAACTGAGAAATGGAGACTTATAAAGGTAAGGTAAGGAGTTTAGGCTACAAAGCTAGTACAAGTAAATATAACTGGTCAGTGGTGGATTGAGACTCCAATTTGTCTGATTCCAAGGTTTTGCATGACACTTTCTTTGCAGTAGTACGTTTACTCTGGTGTATTGTTATGCGTTCAGGGGCCTAACACTGTCTTGTGTTTGCTAGTGAATAACTACTGGGGAATTTCAGAATTCTGGCTGACTTCTTTCAGGCAATGGCCTGAGGGAAACAGGGTAGGAGGGGCTTTCCATTTACTATGTGGTTAAGTTGTCGAAGGGAAAGTAGTAGTGGGATCCTGACCAAAGATAAATTTCAAACATAATAGCAATAAATAGTATCACTGCATCCAGTTTAAGGTGAAGGGTCAAGGTTAAGAAAGGGCTGAGCCTTATAAGCAGACAGAGGATGAAGGCAGCAGCAACAGTAGGGGTCTGGATTTATTTTCAACCTGTTTCCTCATTGAAGGCAGGCTAAAAAATCAAGACTTCCTCTTGCTGCCTAACTCTCAGGGCCCTTTGAAATGGTTTGGAGCAAGCAGATATGGAGAATCCACCAGTCACTCTGAAAGGAAATATGTTTTTTTAAAAAGGTGAAACATGGGCAACTTGGCCTTTTAGACCTGGAGAATTTGAAAGACATTTGATAGAAGATGTAACAGGAGAATTTTATTTAAACTGTGGTGAGGTAGATTAATGTTAAGTGCGGTAAGCTAGAGTGGATTTATAGTCTGATAAGTTATGAATAGACAATGATAGTCTATACCTATTATAGATAATTCCAGACATTTAAATTTGTTCACTGTGATAAGAGATTCTTCATATATAATCAATTTTCATGTTCCTTTTAGAGATTCTATTGAGTTCTCTATTTGTGGTAAAGATTGCCATGCTCTTTTACTTACAATATAAAAACATAAAGGTTATTATCCTGTACAAATGAGTTTAAGCAAATTCTGGGAGACAGTGAAGGACAGGGAAGCCTGGCATGCTGCAGTTCATGGAGTCTCAGAGTCAGACATGACTTAGTGTCAACAATGAATGGTATACTTTCCTATGATCCTTTGTAATCACAAGGTACTTTTCTATTTGGTGTCTTACTCCAATATGACTTACTGAAAATGGAAGTGAGATAGACTCCTATTTAATTGAGGCTTTTTGACTCTGAGGATATTTTGCTCTTATAATAGGCAAATATTGGCTAAAGAAGATCTAGTTTATTAATATTTTATACTTTTTATGCAGTTACTCTTACTAATTATAACACGTGGAGATGGAGGAAATTTTTTTAAAAAATCTACTAGAATTAAAATTGGGGCTTAGGACTTATTTTATCTCAACTTTAAAAAAAATTTTTATGACAGAGGACTCTCCTGCAACCAATTATTTGAGGCCCAGGGTTGGTAAAGTTTGCTTGTAAAACACCTGATAGTAAATTTAAGCTTTGTACACCATATGGTCTGTGTTGTAACTGTTCAGCTTAGCTGTTTAGTGTGAAAGCATTCATAGATAATATGAAAGTAAATGTGTGTGACTGAGTTCCAATAAATCTTTATCTATGGACACTGAAATTTGAATTTCATATTATTTCCATGTGTCACAAATATTTTTTCAATTATTTAAAAAGATAAAAATCATTTATCTCAGACTGTTCCAAAACAGGTGGCAAGGCTGACTTGATTCTTAGACCTTAGTTTGCCAACTCCTATTGTAGACATGCAGAAAGGGGCAGCCCTAACTCTTGGTTTGAGCACGGATGGAGGGGGAGCCATGGCCTTACGCACTTTAACTGATGATTCTATGGTTATGACTGAGGTAGCTGGTTCTGCCCCATAACATCTTCTTTCTTCACATTTTCCATTCATTTTAATCAAAATCTGGTGACTGCCTTGTTTCCATATCTCCCAGTGATTATGACTGGTGATCATGTAATTTAAACAAATCAGGATGATACATTCAGGGTGGACAGAAAGACAGTTTGATTTGTTCTCAGTTTCCTGTGTGCAGATCATGCCCTGTGCTTCTCCCCAGTGTGAAGTTAAGCTCTTCATGAACTGGTGTAGTTCCCCTACAGCTTCTAGGCCAGGGCTAAACAGCCAACCTTCGTGAAGTTATACACTTGTTATTAATGGGTGAAGAGACAGCTAGAAATCCTGTTCCTACTAGACTGGTTTAAAGAAGGGCTAGAGTTACAGCCTTTACACACAAACAAATCAATAGTATTATGTCCATGAACATACTTGCTTTCACAGACTGTTGTAGATGGTGGTTTTCTAGCAGGCATTCTATCACCAAATAACATCCAGAAGTTGAACTTTATAAAGAACTCTTTAATCCCACTATAACAAACCCCTCCCAAGGGATTTCTGAGATCTTTCCCTTCTGACAGTTAAACTCACCATGTGAACAATCTCTCTCAGAGAACTTCTGGCACTTTGCTGTTGGAAATTGGGAGGCTGGGGGGACCAATTTAAATATGCAGAACCTCAGAAGTTGGGTTCCAGTTTGGTCATTTCAGAGAGGCAGTTCCCTTGGCTTGTTTCTGCTCACAAGCAGGAGGAGTTACCTAAACATGAATTCTAGATTGCCGCCTTCCTGTTGTTTTTAGTCTTATTTTTAGCTTTCTGGTTTTACCTTTCCCAGCTTGAGTCAATAGAGGTGGGTGTGGCCATAAGCTCTGGATGCTGAGAGGTTGAAAGCTGGGTTGAACTTCTGCCTTCACTTTTTACTGCTCTAGTGATTGGCCTGCCAGGCTTATAACCGTATATTTATAAAACAGTGATAAACAAGGCAAGAGAGCGGAAAAACATTGCTATTGGAAGAAATCGTTTAGGTTTCTGAGGCTTTGGATGCTTGGGTGCAAATCCAAGTATTAGCAAAATTCTGTTTTTTTAATGGAATACTAATGCCTAGCTGCTGTCTATTTTTTCCTTCTCTAAAATAAGTCAGACCATGATGGACTAAAATAGAATGCACCCCCACTCATCCAAAAGGGGCAAGAAGTTATTTAGAAAATGCATGTTTCTAAATAGGGACAGTAATATAAAAATTCAAAAATTAACTTTCATATAGCTAATTGAGTTTAGAGAGGTGATTTCATTTCTGTAATTTTGGATACCCTATATACCCCTTAAATTATAAGTTTCAATAATACATTTAAATTGTTGTTTTTACCAACAATTTGCTATTAATATATGTTAATTTTTTCAGAAAAATCTATTAGTAAAATTAAGCAATATTTTTAAAAATTTTGAGATTTTCTAGTTACATATGTGAGGGTCTCCTACAATATACACATAGAAAGTCCCTTTGAACTCAAAAGTGTGTGTATGCTCAGTTGCTCAGTTGTGTCTGACCCTTTGGACCCCATGAACTGTAACCTGCCAGGCTCCTCTGTCCATGGGATTTCCCAGGCAAGAATACTGCAGTGAGTTACTCTTTCCTTCTCCAGTTAACTCAAGAGTTCATGCTTCTTTTTTTTTAAATATAAATTTATTTATTTTAATTGGAGGCTAATTACTTTACAATATTGTATTGATTTTGCCATACATCAACATGAATCTGCCACGAGTGTACATGTGTTCCCCATCCTGAATCCTCCTCCCACCTCCCTCCCCATACCATCCCTCTGGGTCATCCCAGTGCACCAGCCCCAAGAGTTCATGCTTCTAAAAATTGTTTTCCTATTTTTTCATTCACAACTGGTATATCAAATTCCTACTATTTTTATAAACCAGTTCAGAGAACCGTAAAAATACTGGCTTTTGATATAAATAAACAGACTAAGTCTTGATTAAATTAATAAATGTAGCCAGACGACATAGAAAAACAGTGGAACTGCAGCTAACACTCCGGTCTCTGCCAATCATGTCATTTATTGCTTGGGTGGGGATATGAAACTGGTTCATGGTGTGTCAAGTTTGATCACTTTATATCTTCTTGGGCCTGGCTGAGTCCTCCAGAAAAAGATATGATGTTATTAATATAATTAGAAATAGAGAAGTGACAGCTCTTTCCCTACTTCTGATTTTCTTTGATCATGTGGAAGAATCTCCATCCACAGGTATAACATACCTAACTCCTCCCTAAGAGAAGTGACTTAATCTGGTTGGGAAGTATGGAAGGTATAAGGGGTAGCCTAGCTCCTTCTTTCTTCTGGGAGTGGGCTACTCCGAAGGAGCCATACCTTTCAAAGGGCCATTAACTGTGTCTTCAGGAGGAGACTGGTCCCACTTAGGTGCTGTTCAGAATTGATACATCAGTCTAATTCTGGGGATCATAATTATAAAACTGGCTACTGCATTGATATTAGCCCTATTTTCCATATCAGCTTTATGAGTATACAGGTAATATTTTGGCTTCCTATTTCCTTTATTCTTCTGTTTCATTTTTCAATAAGTTCATAAATCAGCTTGGAAAGAAAAGTACTATTTGTAATCCTGCACCTTTGGCCTCCAGTAGAATCTTCTGTGAGCCATTCTTGGGTATAGGCAAATTCTAAAAATTTTCTTGAAGTTGTAATTGGTTTGCTTGCAAAATTGCTTTTGTTTTTTTGGCCTGTATAAAGTTTGTTTTTCAGAATAACAATTAGCACTTACAGAAAAGCTTAAGATAATTTACATCTCAGTTCAGTTCAGTCGCTCAGTTGTGTCTGACTCTTTGCGATCCACAGCACACACACCAGGCCTCCCTGTCCATCACCAAATCCTGGAGTCCACCCAAATCCATGTCTATCGAGTCGGTGATGCCATCCAACCATCTCATCCTCTGTTGTCCCCTTCTGCCCTCAATCTTTCCTAGTATTGGGGTCTTTTCCAATGAGTCAGTTCTGAGTTTCAGCTTCAACATCAGTCCTTCCATTGAACACCCAGGACTGATCTCCTTTAGGATGGACTGGTTGGATCTCCTTGCAGTCCAAGGGACTCTCAAGAGTCTTCTCCAACACCACAGTTCAAAAGCATCAATTCTTTGGCACTCAGCTTTCTTTATAGTCCAACTCTCACATTCATACATGACCACTGGAAAAACCAATGCCTTAACTAGATGGACCTTTGTTGACAAAGTGATGTCTCTGCTTTTCAATATGCTGTCTAGGTTGGTTATAACTTTCCTTCCAAGGAGTAAGCGTCTTAATTTCATGGTTGCAATCACCATCTGCAGTGATTTTGGAGCCCAGAAAAATAAAGTCAGCTACTATTTCCAGTTTCCTCATCTATTTGCCATGAAATGATGGGACTGGATGCCATGATCTTAGTTTTCTGAATGTTGAGCTTTAAGCCAACTTTTTCACTCTCCTCTTTCAGTTTCATCAAGAGACCCTTTAGTCCTTCTTCACTTTTTGCCATAAGAGTGGTATCATCTGCATATCTGAGGTTATTGATATTTCTCCCAGCAATCTTGATTCCAGCCTGTGCTTCTTCCAGCCCAGCATTTCTCATGAGGTACTCTGCATATAAATTAAATAAGCAGGGTGACAATATACAGCCTTGATGTACTCCTTTTCCTATTTGGAACCAGTCTGTTGTTCCATGTCCAGTTCTAACTGTTGCTTCCTGACCTGCATACAGGTTTCTCAAGAGGCAGGTCAGGTGGCCTGGGATTCCCATCTCTTGAAGAATTTTCCACAGTTTGTTGTGATCCACACAGTCAAAGGCTTTGGCATAGTCAATAAAGCAGAATTAGATGTTTTTCAGGAACTCTCTTACTTTTTCGATGATCCATCAGATGTTGGCAATTTGATCCTGGTTCCTCTGCCTTTTCTAAAACCAGCTTGAACATCTGGAAGTTCATGGTTCATCTACTTTTGTATATAAAGAGCTAGATGAATTACTAATTCCTTTAAAAGCTTGATTTTCCTTTCTGATGGAATGTGATCTGCTAAGTTCTGGCCAAATGGACATCTTGTTTCCGAGTTATACAACCTACTTTAGAAGAACTGCTTTCCTGTCTTAACTACCATATTAAAATGGGAAAAATAATTACTGTTAAACATGCCTCTTATCAATACTGCCATAGGAGTTTTCCATCATCATTCAGACCTGAGGAATAAGATATCTAAAAGCTTGATTTAAGGCAATTAAAAAGAGAGGGAGAGACATTTATGGTGACCAACTCAAGGTGTTTTCCAAGACCTGGAAACCTAGGGTGTTACCAGGGATATGAGACTTTTATTGCCAAGATTGAGTACATCCTTGGCGAACCAGGAAAAGCTGACCACCTTTCATGACATGCCTAGTCATCAGTTCATTTGTTCTTTTCAGCAATGTCATTAGCTTAAATACTGAGTTTGCAAGTTCTTTGTATTGGCCATCATATAACAAACTCACATCCACATGATACTCACTTATTTAGGCCTTGTGACAATAAGCTGAAGGCATAATATATATATGTCCAATTTTGACTACATGGAGCACGCTCATTTTCTTATGTAACTCATTTCTTACTTTGCAGGTTTGTGATTCAGACACCATGCTTGACCCAGCATCATCTGTGGAGATGGTAAAAGTTTTAGAAGAAGATCCCATGGTTGGAGGTGTTGGGGGAGATGTCCAGGTGTGTATAGCTTTATGTTTTCCATGAGTCACTTTTAGTAGCACCCTTAGCCATTGATTCTTGAATATATATTTATTATATACCAAAATATGTGCCAGATGTTGTTTCCGGAGACTAAGACACATTAGAATGTGTCTTGTACCCACTGTACTACCTCTTCTACTATCTAAATTGAAGTAATTTATGATTTCTTTGCTTAGCTGTGGGTTGTAACACATGTATGTAGTAGCTGAAAAGTTACATAAAATATAATGTAAGTGTGTAATTTCTGCTGTATCTTCTTAAGCTACAACTTAATGTTCTGGTAAAATGATGTTGGAATTTAGTGCAAGGATTAAGAAATGGAGGTATGGCAGTGGGTAGTTTTTATTACTATACCATATACCTCTATATTTAAAAGCTGAGCAATATATGACTGGTCAAAAATTCAAATCAGAAAAACTAAGGAAAAAAAGAGAAACTGCAATTCAAATTTACACTAGAGAGAAAGTCAAAGAAGTGGATTTTCCAGTATTATTTATTTCCCATTATTTGCCATCAATGGAGAAATAATAAGTGAAAGAAATATTAATGAAGGTGATTAACATTTATGGAATAAGAAAACAATATGTGAAAACATATGAAGATTAAAGTGAATCCTTTGCAAAAGTACAATTAGATTTTAGGAAAAAGTGAGAAGCACATGAAATTTTGACTTTAAATGTAGGTATTATGTTGCTGTATAACCCATATTGATATTGCTTGGTACTAGTAAAGGCAAAGAAAATGAACTGGAAGGACAAAGAAATACCCTGGTGATAAAAAGGAAGATACAAAATCCAGATTAAAATGGAACAAAATTAAGCCAGAGGAGGAGAATTTAGAAATATTGCCCCCCTGCAAAGCTAATAACTTTAGTAGCCTTTATGTAGAGCCTTACTTCAGGATTCCAGTTTTGAGGTGAAGCCAGAGAAAACCCTTCCATCACACTAGCATTGCTAAAACTGGGGAGGAAGGAGAATAATAGGGTTGGATGAGTAGGAAAGAGAAGAAGATGGGACTTAAAAACCTTCAAATATTGGATGGTAAGAAAGTGACAGAATAATTTAAGGGATGAGAACTGAAGCCTAAAAAAAATCCCAATGTTACAACAAGAGAAAGAAAACATAACAAAAGAGTACAGGGAGTGATGAAGTAGAAAAAAGTTATTTTCAACAAGTCTTAACACATACACACACACCACTTATCAAGTTAATCTAGTAATACGTGAAGAAAATAAAGGAAAATCATGTTAAAAAGGAAAGAAGTCAAAATAGAAGAATAAAAAATCAAACATGACTCTAGGTAGTAACCTCACAATAGTGCCGATTTTGTTGGTATTTTTAGCTGGGGATTCAGCTTAGTCACTCAGTTGTGTCTGACTCTTTGAGACCCCATGGGTGCAGCATGCCAGGTTTCTCTGTCCATCACCAACTCCCAGAGCTTGCTCAAACTTACGTCCATGGAGTCAGTGATGCCATCCAACCATCTCATCCTCTGTCATTCCTTTATCCTCCCAACTTCAATCTTTCCTAGCATCAGTCTTTTCCAATGAGTCAGTTCTTTGCATTAGGGGGCTTACCTTATTTAATTACTTTTATTTTTCTTGCAGATTTTAAACAAGTATGATTCCTGGATCTCCTTCCTCAGCAGTGTGAGATACTGGATGGCTTTTAACATAGAAAGGGCCTGTCAGTCTTATTTCGGATGTGTCCAGTGCATTAGTGGACCTCTGGGAATGTACAGAAACTCCTTACTGCATGAATTTGTGGAAGACTGGTACAATCAAGAATTTATGGGCAGCCAATGTAGTTTTGGAGATGACAGGCATCTAACGAACCGAGTGCTGAGTCTGGGCTATGCAACGAAATACACAGCTCGATCCAAGTGCCTTACTGAAACACCTATAGAATATCTCAGATGGTTAAACCAGCAGACCCGCTGGAGCAAGTCCTACTTCCGAGAGTGGCTGTACAACGCGATGTGGTTTCATAAACATCACTTGTGGATGACCTATGAAGCCGTCATCACTGGGTTCTTCCCTTTCTTTCTCATTGCCACAGTAATACAGCTCTTCTACAGGGGTAAAATTTGGAACATCCTCCTCTTCTTGCTAACTGTCCAGTTAGTGGGTCTCATAAAGTCATCTTTTGCCAGCTGCCTTAGAGGAAACATTGTCATGGTCTTCATGTCCCTCTACTCAGTGTTATACATGTCAAGTTTACTTCCCGCCAAGATGTTTGCAATTGCAACAATAAACAAAGCTGGGTGGGGCACATCTGGAAGGAAAACCATTGTTGTTAATTTCATAGGACTCATTCCCGTATCTGTTTGGTTTACAATACTCCTGGGTGGTGTGATTTTCACCATTTATAAGGAATCTAAAAAGCCATTCTCAGAATCCAAACAGACAGTTTTAATTGTTGGAACGTTGCTCTATGCATGCTATTGGGTCATGCTTTTGACACTGTACGTGGTTCTCATCAATAAATGTGGCAGGCGGAAGAAAGGACAACAGTACGACATGGTGCTTGATGTATGATCTTACGTTCGATGTTTGCAGTTGCAGACACACAAAACCTTAGCTCCTCTAGGGACTGTACGGCATTGTGGCGTCAGATAACGCCACCAAAGGAGACATATCGCTGCTGCTGGGACTTGAACAGACATTTGTATGGGTTTATTTTAATTCTGCCAAAGGAAAATGATACATCAAGAAGAACAACTCAGATTTAACCTGATATTTCTATGAAAATGGGAAGATTCTTTGTGTATGCACTTTTTCCTTACTGTACATCCGCCTAACAGTGTTTTGCCCTATATACCTCACTAGCCATGCTTTATGTGGGTTATCATGGAAGAAAAGGATTTTGGAAACTCAAGGAAAAGTTCTTTCAACATATACAACCTAACTTATGGACTGTGTTGATAGATAATTTTTTTTAGAATGATTTTTTCTGTTTAATTCTACCAAATGAAATGCCAAAGGAAATTTTACAGGCCATTGGCTGTGCTGTATTTTTATATAATTATATAATTGTACTGTGTTTTAAAATTTTTGTATGCCAATTTTAAAACAAATTTTGCATATTTTATATTTTACTTCTCTGCCAAAATACACCTGTTTTTCCTTTTTGTTTTTTTTTTTTAATAAAATAGGTTCTTAAAAAATTCCTACTTAAAAAGATTTCTACCCAAAATGTGAAGCTTGGTTGACGTTGTTCATGATAGAAAGAATAAAATGTTTCTCTCTCTACCTTTAAAATTGAATAGTTTATTTCTGTGAAAAAGTGAACTTTCAATGTTTTAACTTTTCAAAAAATTTCTTTTAGAAAAGGCCAATACACCTGTCACACTTCGAGAGTAGAAATTCATACTTATCTGTACAAAGAAGTCATTGAAAACCAAGGCCAAAGGGGTAGGAAAGTGCAATTTTTTCAAAAGATTGAAAAAGGGAATGTTAATTCTTGAAAGAAAATACTAGACATCCAGCAGTGGACAAAATCTGGTTATCAAAGATAGTCTTTGGACATTCTCACAGTATTTTCCCAGGCTAAGTAAAGAGGAATGTGGGAAAAATTATCTGTATAATTTGGACAATTCAGTTCATCTTTTGTTCTGTGACCTGTATTCACTGGATTCTGCCTATATGTGGAACATACTTTACCTCCCTTTTTTTCCCCCAGCTTGTTAGTTTACTTTGCATGTCAGTATGAGGTTTATATGGGTGAATGGGATAAAGTATAAGCATAAAGCATATAAATTCAAAACCAGCAGAATCAAGCTCCAGGTGTCCTCTTTAGCTTTCTAGGGAAGATATTTTCTGAATTATACAGATAATTGCTTCATCTCTTCTGTTCTTGGCCTATATAAATGTGTCTACAGAGTAGACATGATATCAAGGTTTAATAGTTGTATCAAGAATAATTGACACATAAAAAATCGAGGGATCAGGTACCCTCAGCCTGGTTAATTTAGCTACTCTGAGGCCTCAATTATCCAGTTTGACTTTTGGCATGACCCATCTTATCTTGTAGCTGGTGCTGTGTAGACCCATGTTTAAAAAAAAAAAACAAACACATGTAGAGTCACATGAAAAGCATTGTGATGAAGCAGAAATGTGGAGAAGTATTCAGCCATGTTCTTCCTAACTTTCTGCTTCCTTTTAATACAGACATCTATAGTCCATCCATCCTGCCTAAGAAAAAACTGCACATTCTACCTTCAGAGTACAAAAAGGTACATAACTTCTACAATGTAGACTCTCACTGATTGGAGAGCTTGTGGGAAACAAACAGACCATGCCATTAAATGAGACTAAAACTTGAGTTTGCCTTTTTAATTATTTATGTTCTAAGTTAAGCTTGATAACATTCAGATTCTCTCATTCTTATAAAAGATTGAATTAATTGCCTGTATTTATTTTAGCAATTATTCAATGTATTTCCAGTATAGGATGTATAGTATAATTGAATTTTTTTGTAAATAAAATATTTTTGATAAGATTATTGCCTTTTTTTCTAAGGGAAGGGGGAATTCAAATAAAACAATGTTTTATTTTGATTGTAAGGGTATGGATTTAAGAATGGGGTATGTAGAAAAATAAACATTTGTTAGTCAACAATAAGGGTCATTTAATGTTATTAATCAGAAGGCAGAAATCTCTAGAATTGATATGGTTGGGAGTCTAGAAAAGTGAGAGAGACAGTCCCAATTAACATGACTTTGCCTTTCTTGAAAATCTTCTTTTTCTGCATTGTCCCTGAAAAAAAGCCCCAATTTAGACAGTTGTTTTACTAATCTATCATAGTGGGAAAAAAAAAATTTCAGAGACATCATAGGTAAGTTTGTTATAGCATTATTTACAAATAATAACAGAATCTTAACATAATTTAAGATTTAGTAATGTGGGTAATAATTAAATGAATTATGGCATTTCCAAACAATGGACTATAATTACCCATTAAACATAATGTTCCTAGAGAATATGAGGCTGTTGAAGAAATGTTACATTTAAAAATACAACCATTTTGTACAATAATACCCTGATTTTGTAAAAACAAAAATGTTAAAACATGGTTATCTCTGCTCATGGGAATATGACCGATTTATATTCTGTATACGTTTTTTTTGTATTTTCCAAGTACCTTAATTATGTATTGCTTTTATGATCAGAAAAGGACAATAAATGTTGCTTTTTTTCAAAAAGTGGGTTGGGACATCTAATAACATTTCCTGGTTTGAGGAGCTTTAATAGTAATTCATTTTACTACTTATCCCTCAAATTCATCTTATTTCCCAATTCTTTTTATTATTTGCTTCCTAAGAATCCTTCATTACCTTCATACAGTTACGTGAAAGAACAAAATACTGTAGCCATGGAACATTCCTGCCACTCTGAACACCAGCGTAGTGATGGTTTTGTCCCAGTAATTTGCTGATAAATGTCACTGGTGCTATACTAGAGGCTGGCAATCTTAATGTAGAGAGCTGGATAGTATACAAGGCAGACTCTCCTGGCTATATGGTCTGTCATGTGACTACTTAGCCCTGCTATTGCAGCACAAAAGCATCCATAGGCCATATGTAAACAAGTTGATGTGTTCCAATAATATTTTTTATGGGCGTCCCAGGTGGCGCTAGTGCTAAAGAACCTGCCTGCCAATGCAGGAGACACTCAATCCCTGGATCAGGAAGATCCCCTGGAGGAGGAAATGGCAACCACTCCAATATTCTTGCTTGGAAAATCCCATGGACAGAGGAGTCTGGTGGGCTACAGTCCATGCAGTCGCACAGAGTTGGACATGACTGAGCAACTAAGCACTTAGCCAGAACCGTATCTATTTACAGTTCCATCCACTTCCTCAGCATAAATTCTTTGAAATTAATGTTTTTATTTCCCAGATGGTTACTGAGTCTTTTTGCCTTTTCATACTATTCATGGGGCTCTCAAGGCAAGAATACTGAAGTGGTTTGCCATTGCCTTCTCCAGTGGACCACGTTTTGTATTGAGTCTGCTTTTTGAGAGAAAAATAAAAAACCAAAAAACAGAAGATAGTGTGAGAAACAGGAGTGTACAGAGAAAAAGTTGTTTAAGATGCAGCTGCAACCAAGGCTCCAGCCTATCCATCAAAGTTTCTAGAAATGGAATGGCCCTCCAGAGTTGTCCTAAATTTAGACAAGGGGACCATGCTTTTGTTAATACCCTTCTCCCTTCATATCAATCAGTAATTGGGTGAAAGGTGTTCTGGGGTGGGAGACAGGAGAAAAGACTCAGCCATGGGCAAGGAAGCTCACTTCAGCAATTGGAAATTCCAGGAAAGTAACTCAACTCATTTAACGACAGTCATTATTAATTGGTCTGTGTCCAGTCATGTCCGACTTTGCAACCGTATGGACTTAGCCAGCCAGGCTTCTCAGTCCATGGGATTTTTCCAGGCAAGAATACTGGAGTGGGTTGCCATTTCCTCCTCCAGGGGATCTTCCCAACCCAGGGATCAAACCAGCATCTCCTGTGTCTCCTACAGATTCTTTGCCACTGAACCACCTGGGAAGCCCCCAGTACTGTTGGTGGCTGGGAGCACAAGTACCTCTGTCCTAAAGCAGAGAAATAGGAATTGCCTTTCCTAGAGTGTACCCATTAAGAATCAGATTCCTAGGTAGTTAGCACTTATTAGCTAATAGACCCTAGGTAGACCTTAAGAATCTGTGAAAGTGAAAACGCGTTAGTTGTGTCCAACTCTCTGTGATCCCATGAACTGTAGCCTGCCAGGCTCCTCTGTCCATGGGGATTCTCCAGGTAAGAATACTGGAGTGGGTTGCCATGCCCTTCTCCAGGGGATCTTCCCAATCCAGGGATCAAACCTGGGTCTCCTGCATTGTAGGCAGATTCTTCACCATCTGAGTCACCTGGGAAACCCTAGCAATCTATACATCTCAACAACAGCCACAGTGATTCTCATGTACTTTGTGCTTCTGTCTGTTTTGGTAAAAATGATTCTGATAATGTTGAAGTCAATGTCTCAACTGGAAGAACACTTTTCTTAGTATTCTTCTTCTCCTTATTCTCCATCAGAATTTTCCTGTTTATCAGAAGACCTTCTGCTTGCCAGATTACCCACAATGGATCACTTAAAAAAAAAAAAATATATATATATATATATATATATATGTATGTATAAATATTTGGCTGTGCTGGGTCTTAGCTGTGGTGTGAAGGCTCTAGTTCCCCAACCAGGGATTGAACTCGGGCCCCTCTGCACTGGGAGCACAGGGTCTCAGCCACTGGACCACCAGGGAAGTCCCTACAATGGATCTTTAGATTTAGGACTTCTCTAACACTTGAGAGTTCCTAAGTACAAGGTCCTTTCATTTTTCCTTACATTGCTTCTCAGTCATAATTTTTTTCTACTTTTTTTTCTTGAAGCAGTTGTAGAATAATGCTGATCACTCCAAAAGGCAGTAAGCCTAGCTCTAACCAACCTGCGATAAAATATTGCAATTTATTACCAAAACTTGGGATGAAATTCCAGGGTCTCCTGGAGGTCTGTCATTTAAACCCTTGGCTTTTCTTGAATGAAAATTGAGTAAGTGGTTGTCCCAAGATTTTTTCTGTAAAAATATGCTTTATGACACAAGAGTAAGCATGGTGCCTCCAGCTGTTTTCTTCGAAGCCCAAATGTGGAGGGTTATTTGTGCCTATAAAGAACATTGGTACTAAGACTGGAAGTCCAGAATCACAACATTTTAGATGAAGTTGAAGTTAGAGAGATTGTCTAGTCATTGTCATTCTTTATGTTCACATCTTCTCGTATTTCAGAAGAGTAAACTAAGGATGCTGTGGACTACGGATCTGAAAGGAGAAGCAAAGTAAATTTGGTGCCATGGCCTAGACCTACATTTAGGTTTTCTGAAAATACAAATCCAAGAATCCTCTTTACCAAGCTAAGTAGGCATAGGCAGAGGTAGCTCACAATTGCAACAAAGAAAATCTGTGCATGCTCTCTTATTATACAGCAGGAGAATCCTCTATAGAGCAAGACAGCTTAATCAATTCCAATCCCTCTTACTTAAGAAGGGGGCTTCCCTGGTGGCTCAGAGGTTAAAGCATCTGCCTCTGAAGCGGGAGACCCGGGTTCAATCCCTGGGTCAGGAAGATCCCCTGGAGAAGGAAATGGTAACCCACTCCAGTATTCTTGCCTAGAGAATCCCATGGACAGAGAAGCCTGGTAGACTATATATAGTCCATGGGGTCGCAAAGAGTCAGACACAACTGAGCGACTTCACTTCACTTACTTAAGAAAAGAGTCAAGATAATCCTTTATCAGACAAGATAA
Source organism: Redunca redunca (assembly GCA_006410935.1). Classification (NCBI taxonomy): domain Eukaryota; kingdom Metazoa; phylum Chordata; class Mammalia; order Artiodactyla; family Bovidae; genus Redunca; species Redunca redunca. The sequence continues at coordinate 4,043 of SJYQ01000276.1, read as the reverse complement.
ATCGTTTTTCTAAAGAGTTGTTGATACTAGAGTCAATAAGGCTTCCCACGTGGCACTAGTGGTAAAGAATCCACCTGCCAATCCAGGAGACAGAGGAGACACAAGTTCAATCCCTGGATTGCGAAGACCCCCTGGAGAAGGAAATGGCAGCCCACTCCAGTATTCTTGCCTGGAGCATTCCATAGACAGAGGAGCCTGGTGGGCTACATACAATCCATGGGTCACAAAGAGTTGGACATGCCGAATGACTAACACACCGACCTAAATTCAGAGGAATCTGGCAGGCTACAGTCCATGGGGTTGCAAAGATGCTAGAGTCAATAGGTCTGAGCACAGCACAGCTGGCTAGAGTCAACAAGAACTGGACTAGCATGACACTCCATATGTCAACTGCAAAACACTTCTTTTTGGAGTCAACTTTTTTTTTTAAATTAAACTTTTCATGTTAAGATAATTGTAAATTCAACAACATTGTTAGAAATAATACAGAGAGGAGTGGCCAAGAAGGCAGAGTAAGAAGACCCTGAGCCCACTTTCTCCCAAGACACACCAAAATCACAACAGTTTACAGAGCAACTATCATTGAGAATGATCTGAAGACTAGATGAAAATGTTTCCCCAAACTGAAGATATACAGAAGGAGCCATAATAATACAGATAAGAAGGGTGGAGACACTGTATAGTTCATATCCACATCCCTGGGTTAGTGACCTTAAGGTGGGAGGATAATTACAGTTGCAGAGGTTATCCCCATGGAGAGAGAGACCCAACCCCCACAGTGGGCTCCATAGCCCTAAGGTCCTGCACTGGAGTATGAGCCTCCAGAACTTCTGGTTTTGCAAGCAGATGGGATTTGAGTACAAGAGAATCAGAAGGTAGTAGGAATCAGAGACTGATAAAAGCTCCCAAGTTCTGAGACCTAGCACAGAAGCAGTCATTTGAATGGAGCCTGGGTCAAGCTCATCTGCTGAACTTAGAGAACATCCCAGAGAGGCAGGGGCAACTGGGACTTTCTCAGGATGTGGCAGCCATGTGGGGAGTTTATTCTGCCCTGAGTCCACTGCTGCAGGCTGGTGCCATTTTGGAGTCCTCCATCTAGCCAATTAACACTGTGAACTTAACTTAGCCACAGTGCACTAGTACCAGCTCAAGATACACTAGACCCTATAGCTAGATATCATGGGACCATACTGACTCACCAGTGAGGCTGCATCAGCCCTGTGACCCCTGGACACTGAAGCCAGCCATGCTGGTATCCAGCCTCACCTATCAGTGAACCCCACCAGCCCCAGAACCCCCAAAATCCTGATGAGTTTCAAATACTGTACCAGCAAGTATGTGTGTTTTCTTAGTCACTCAGTCTTGTCCAACTCTTTGCAATCCCATGGAGTGTAGCCCACCAGACTCCTTTGTCCATGGGATTTCCCAAGCAAGAAGAATGGAGTGGGCTGCCATTTTTATTCCAAGGGATCTTTCTAACTCAGGGATCAAACTCTCATCTCTTGCATCTCTTGCATTGGCAGGCAGATTCTTTACCACTGGCACCACCTGGGAAGACCAGGCTCAGTTCAATTCAGTTCAGTCACTCAGTTGTTTCTGACTCTTTGTGACCTCATGAACCGCAGCACACCAGGCCTCCCTGTCCATCATCAACTGCCAGAGTCTACCCAAACCCATGTCCACTGAGTCGGTGATGTCATCCAACCATCTCATCCTCTGTCGTTCCCTTCTCCTCCTGCCCTCAATCTTTCCCAGCATCTAGTGGCCAAATTATTGGAGTTTCAGTTTCAACATCAGTCCTTCCAGTGAACACCCAGGACTGATCTTTAGGATGGACTGGTTGGATCTCCTTGCAGTCCAAGGGACTCTCAAGAGTCTTCTCCAACACCACACTTCAAAAGCATCAATTCTTTGTGCTCAGCTTTCTTTATAGTCCAACTCTCACATCCATACATGACAACTGAAAAAAAACCATAGTCTTGACTAGATGGACCTTTGTTGGCAAAGTGATGTCTCTGCTTTTTAATATGCTGTCTAGGTTGGTTATAACTTTCCTGTCAAGGAGTGTCTTTTAGTTTCATGGCTGCAATCACCATCTGCAGTGATTTTGGAGCCCAGAAAAATAAAGTGAACCACTGTTTCCCCATCTATCTGCCATGAAGTGATGGGACTGGATGCCATGATCTTAATTTTCTGAATGCTGAACTTTAAGCCAACTTTTCACTCTCTCACTTTCATCAAGAGGCTCTTTAGTTCTTCTGCACTTTCTGCCATAAGGGTGGTGTCATCTGCATATCTGAGGTTATTGATATTTCTCCCACAATCTTGATTCCAGCTTGTGCTTCTTCCAGCCCAGCGTTTCTCATGATGTACTCTGCATATAAATTAAATAAACAGGGTGACAATATACAGCCTTGACATACTCCTTTTCCTATTTGGAACCAGTCTGTTGTTCCATGTCCAGTTCTAACTGTTGCTTCCTGACCTGCATACAGGTTTCTCAAGAGGCAGGTCAGGTGGTCTGGTATTCCCATCTCATTCAGAATTTTCCAGTTTCTTTTGATCCATACAGTCAAAGGAAGACCAGGTACATGCATATAAATTCCATGGTAACCACAACACAAAAGTCCAGAATAATATAATACATATACACAAAAGAAATCCAAATAATACACTAAAGATAATCACCAGTCATAAGGACGGAGTGCAAAACAAGAAGAAAGGATCAAAAAAGAATACAGAAACAACCACCAAATGATTAAGAAAAGGGCAATAAGTAGACTCCTATCAATTACTTTATATGTAAAGGGACTAAATGCTTCCATCAAGAGATCTACTTCAGATGTGAAGAGACATACAAACTGAAACTTAGGGGATTTAATATTGTTAAAATGACGGTACTACCTAAGGAAATCTAAAAATTCAATACAACCTCTGTCAAAATACTAATGATGTTTTTCACAGAACTAGAATAAATAATTCTAAAATTTGTATGGAAACACAAAAGATCCCAAATAACTGAAACAATTTTGAGAAAGAACAAAGCTATCAGGTATCACACTCCCTGATTTCAAACTGTACTGTAAAGCTAAGTCAAAACTGGTGTAAAAAAGACACATAGCAATAGAATACAATAGAGAGCCCAGAAATGAGCCCACACTTACGTGATCAATCTAAGACAAAGGAGGCAAGAATAAGCAATGGAGGAAAGACAATGTCACCAATAAATGGTTTTGGAGAAACTATACAGCTACATTCAAAAGAATCGCAGTGGGTTACTTTCTCACCCTATATACACTTTCTTACTCTAAAAACTCAAAATGGATTAAAAACTTCAAGGTAAGACCTGAAAAAATAAAACTACTAGAAAAAACACAGGCAGTATTATTTTTGACATCAGTCATTTATTTTGGTTATTCTGGCTAGGGAATCAAAAACAAAAATAAATAAATGGAACTGCATCAAACTAAAAAGCTTTGTACAGTGAAGTAAACTATTAGCAAAATTAAAAGGCTGCCTACTCAATGGAAGTATATATTTGCAAACAAAATATCTGATTTAGGGGTCAATTCCAAAATATACAAAAAATACAGAAATCAATGTCAAAAAAATTAAAAATGGGCAGAAGACCTGAACAGACATTTTTCCAAAGAAGATATACAAATGATCAATAGATCCTGAAAAGATTCCCAACATCACTAATCACCAGGGAAATAGAAATCAAAAACACAATAAGATATCACCTCACACCTGTCAGAATGGCTATTATCAAAAGGACAACAACAAAAAAATGTTTATGAGGATGTGAAGAAAAAGGAACTCTTGCTCACTATTGATGGGAATGTAAATTGGAGGAGCCAACATGGAAAACCATATGAAGATTCCTCAAAAAATTAAAAATAGAACTACCATACAGGATTTTCCCAAGGAAAACAAAAACAGTAATTCATGAAAGTGAAAGAGGAGAGCGAAAAAGTTGGCATAAAGCTCAACATTCAGAAAACGAAGATCATGGCATCTGGTCCCATCACTTCATGGGAAAT
>SJYQ01000274.1:862438-876104 GCA_006410935.1 Redunca redunca | reverse complement strand
TTATATGGATAGACTGCACTTTGTTTATCCATTTATCAGGTGATAGATGTCTCTGTTTCCACTTTTTGGCTATTACGAATAATACTGCCATGAATGTTCGTGTACTACTTTTTGTGTGGACGTGTATTTTCAAATCTCTTTGGTATATACCTAGGAGTAGAACTGCTGCTTATATGGCAAATCTTATGTTTAACTTTTTGAGGAAATACCAAGTTGGAGAAATATATTCTTTTTAAAATAAATATTTATTTATTTATTTGGCTGCACTGGGTCTTAGTTGCCGTGTGTGGAATCCTTGATCTCCCTTGCAGCATGATCTTTAGTTACAGTGAGGAGCTCTTAGTTGCGGCATGTGGGATCTAATTCCCTAACCAGGGATCAGACCCAGGCTCCCTGCTTTGGGAGTGCAGAGTCATAGCTACTGGACCACCGGGGAAGTCCCTGAAGAAATATATGCTTAACGTTTTAATATTCGTATTAGATTAGTATCAGACTAATTGGTGATGGACAGGGAAGCTTGGCGTGCTGCAGTCCATGGGGTTGCAAAGAGTTAGACACGACTGAGCGATTGGACTGAAGTGGAGTCTCAGACATCAGAGCTGGCTCAATGCCAGGGCTCATTTCATTAGATTCTTTCTCCCTTGAAGAAACTAGTGGAAAAACATCGACTCTGGAGCCAGTTTGCCACTTACAGATTAGGAGACCTTGAGCAAGTGACCGAGCCTGGTTCTTTATCTGTAAGGTTGAAGATAGGAATGCTTGTTTCTTGATTGTTGGGAAGTCTGAATATGATATGATAGATTGTAAAGTGCCTAGTGCAATTTCCTATTCCTGCCTTATATGAGACAAATTTATTCCAGTGTTAGTTGCAAATTTGGAATCTGTGGCAAAGGTGAAGAAGAACTTTGCTGATAGTGAGCTCCTTCAGGGAAAACGTTTGTCTATTTTTATTTTTGCCCAGATAGTATGATGGAAAACTGCTGCCAACTACTCTCACTATTGTTTTATAAAAGCAAGAATGTTTGGGAGTTATTTGGTGGTCCAGTGGTTAAGGCTGGGTGCTTTCACTGCCATGGCCCAGGTTCAATCTCAGGTTGGGGAACTAAAATCCTACAAAGTCATGTGGTTTGGCCATTTTGGAAAAAAAAAAAAACAAAAACAAAACTTTTTTTCTTTGGCTGCAGCCCGAGGCAAATGGGATCTTAGTTCCATAACCAGGGATCAAACCCACACCCCCTGCCTTGGAAGCGAGGAGTCTTAACTACTGGATTGCTAGGGAAGTCCCCTGACTCTCCTCAAAAAACAATGTTTTAACAGCAAAAAAATGAGAAAGTTCGTAACCTAAGAATGTGCTTAGTTGCTCAGTCATGACCGACTCTTTGCGACTCCAAGGATTACAGCCCATACTGGAGTGGGTTGCCATTTTCTTCTCCAAATCTAAGAATAAATAACAATAATAATTAACATTTATAAGACACATACTAAGTTTACTTTAGTTTTATGGAACACTTAAACATTATTTGTATTTTTCTCATTTTACTTCAGACCAGAGAAATTGATCACCTCCTATCCTCAAACTGTGTCTGAGATCCACAGGCCACCTGTCTTCAGGCAGATCTGCACCTGTAACTCACGTGTCTTTTTTGTGCAGTGACTTCTTTGCTCATAGAAGCAGGGTGTTTTGGGATCAGCAGCATCATCTCCTGATAGAGGAGAAGGGCTGGGGCCAGGCCCCGAAACTAGCCAACCTGCTGAGATCCACCCTGTAAGCTTTTTGAAGTTGGATCTTCCGTTTTAAAAAAATTTTATTTATTTTGAGTTGAAGGATAATTGCTTTACAATATTGTGTTGGTTTCTGCCATACATCAATATGAATCAGCCACAGGTATAGATGTCCCCTCTCTCTTGAACCTCCCTCCCAACAGGATCTTCTTCCTTTTTTAACTCTTCTGTGAAACGTTTGACATTTATGTACAGCTTAAAGAAGGGCAAGACGAGCACCCCTGGGCCTGCCATCCAGCTTAGGAGACAAACACAGCTGCTACTTCTGCAGCCCCGCGGCTTTGCCTTCAAACTGCATCCTCTTTGCCACCCAAGTAACCACTGTCCAAATTTATCCTTTTCTTTATAATTTTACCATATGTGTAAACAACATATTGTTTAGTGTTGCCTGTTAAACTTGACATAAGTGGAATGGTGCTGCTTGTATTAATCGATAACCTGCTTTGTTTGCCCATCATGTTTTTGAGACTCATCTTTGTTCCTCTAGGTCGTTCATTTTCACTGTTCGAAGTATTCTGTTGTGTTAAAAGACCACAGTTTAGTTACCCGTCCTCCTAACACTGGACAGCATTGTTTTCTCCAGTTCTTGCTTCTACAGACCTGCCCACCACATGCCAGAGTTCCTTTAGCAAGGCAGTTGCCGGGCCCAGGACGTGCCAGTCTACACGCCCGCCTGGCAAACAGAAGTTACCTTTGCTTCTACATCTATATCTACATGTTTGCAAATGTGGTGGTTTTTATACTTAAAACGTTTGTCTGTATACCCATGTTTATAATAGTATTATTCATAGTAGCCAAAGTTAGGAACAACCCAAATGACCTTCAATGAATGAATAAATAAAATGTGTTATACACCTTTGTACATAAATGTATATACTATTCAGGGAATATTATTCAGCGTTAAATAAGGAAATTCTGATACATGCTGCAACACGGATGAACCTTGAAGACCTTGTGCTAGGTGAAGTCACAGCGTGGTTCCACTGAGGTGACGTGCCTAGAACGGTCTGACTCATACAGACGGAAAGTAGATGGTGGGGCTGGGACTGGGGTTGCAGGGATGGGAATTAGTGTTTAATGGGGATGGAGCTTCAGTTGGCAACGGTGAACACATTCTGGAGATGGTTGCATAACTGTGAAGGTTGAGAGAGCTTGTGGACCCTTTGCCCAGTTTCCCTTAATGGTACCGTTTTGCAGAGGATGAGATGGTTGAATGGCATCATGACTCAATGGACATGAATCTGCGCAAACTGGGAGATAGTGAAGGACAGGGAAGCTTGGCATGCTGCAGTCCATGGGGTTGCAAAGAGTCAGACATGACCTAGCGACTGAACAACAACTGTCTTGCAAAGTTACAGTACAATATTGAAACCAGAATACTGACTCACTAATCCTTGAGGTTTTTCTTATTAACCACATTTTTATTCACGATTAAACTGGGGCTTAGAGAAGCACACATGCCTGTCTGGGTCACTGACATGGCTAGTGTGGAGTCGGGGTGGAACGGGGCTTCAGATTTCCAGGCAGTGCTATTATGGTGCTCTGTGGATAGGGCAGCATTCATCTGCTTGTTGGACCATTCATTTAACAAACATTTATTAACTCCTATGGGCCAGATGGTTTCATATGGGTTATCTAACTGAATTCCTCAACAGCATCCGAGAATCAGGTAATATTGTTTTCTTTCTTGCTCTTTTAAAAGAATAATTACTGGAGTATAGTTGATGCTGTTTTCTTTTTATATCTGACAAAATTGGCACAGCAAGGTTATAAAAACTCTCCCAAGGAATCTCGGTTTATAAAATGAGGGATGGTAATGGTGTGTAGTTCCTCCTTGTGTCTCACACTGTGCTTGGCACTTTGCAGTTTGCAGCCTGCCTTAATCCAGATATCTTCTTAGAAGGCAAGTTTTATATTACCCCCATTAGTTTTCAGCTCAGGAGCTCAGGTGGCCTGGAGTAGAGTCCTGGTCTTCTGATTCCACTGCAGAATCTTCATGATTTCTGCTGAGCGGCTGAGGAAGCAGTTTCTAACTTCCTTCCTTCATTTATTCAGCCTTCTTTGAGCACTGACTCCACATCAGTGTCTGGTGAAGTACTGGGAATGGAAAACCCGAGAGGCTCCTTTTGAACTGCAGGGGCTCCAAGCTTGCTCCAGCAGCAGGGTACTGTGGTAAGAACTATGGTAGCAGCCCGTAGAACCTCCGAGGACAAACGGTACCCCACCGCTTGGCTTGGGGCTCCGCCAGTCTTCCAGCTGGGGGACGCTGCTATCCCCGCGTGCTGGGGTGGGAGGCAGCCTGCAAAACCCGTGGGCACACTCAAAACCCCTTCTCTCTGGGCAGGGTGTTCACCATGAGCGTCCCTGACTACATGCAGTGCGCCGAGGACCACCAGACTCTCCTCGTGGTGGTCCAGCCCGTGGGGATCGTCTCGGAGGAGAACTTCTTCAGGATCTACAAGCGGATCTCGTCGGTGAGCCAGATCAGCGTGCGCGACTCGCAGCGCGCGCTCTACATCCGCTACCGGCACCACTACCCGCCCGAGAACAGCGAGTGGGGCGACTTCCAGACCCACCGCAAGGTCGTGGGCCTCATCACCGTCACCGACTGCTTCTCGGCCAAGGACTGGCCGCAGACCTTCGAGAAGTTCCACGTGCAGAAGGAAATCTACGGCTCCACGCTGTACGACTCGCGCCTCTTCGTGTTTGGGCTGCAAGGGGAGATCGCGGAGCAGCCGCGCACCGACGTGGCCTTCTACCCCAGCTACGACGACTGCGCGACTGTGGAGAAGCGCATCGAGGACTTCGTGGAGTCGCTGTTCATCGTGCTTGAGTCCAAGCGCCTGGACAGGGCCACAGACAAGTCCGGGGACAAGATCCCACTCCTCTGTGTTCCCTTTGAGAAGAAGGACTTCGTGGGGCTGGACACAGACAGTAGGTAAGTCGGCCTGGAGCCCAGGCTCCAGAAAGGGAGGAGCAAGCGGGAGGGTTCCCTGCAGTGGTGGCGGGGGAAGGGTGCAGTACACTGGGTTTCAGGCTTTCTAAAATTGAGTGGAACGCACTTTGGTTGGGGGAGATCCTTTTAGGGTTCGTGTGACACTTAACTCCCCCTTTTTAGCCCAGACCCCCAGGTGGGACCCCTGGAGCGGCTGTCCAGAGGGTAGCCACTGTCACTAGGACAGTAGAGGAAGCTGAGCTGAGATGGGCTGCAGGTAGAAGGCAGGACAGGTGCTGAGACAGTCTGGGAAGAAGAATGTGGACTATCTTAGTTTTTTTTTTTAATTGATTGCACGTCAAAATGATAACATTTTACATATATGAGATCAAACAAAGGACATTATTAAAATCAGTTGCAAGTGTTTGTTTTCTACGTTTTTAAATGTGGCAACTGGATTCACGTGGCTTGCATCTTATTCCTATCGGACAGCGCTGCCCCAGGACACGTTGTGAAGCCTGTTACTCAGCCTCACCCCTTCTGTGTGTGGATGGGGTGCTGAGCCCCACAGGCAGCAGAACTCCAGCCTGCTGGGCTGGAGCTGGGCCCATGCCTCCTGCCTCCCAGGCCAGGCCCCTCCTCCTGCCAGACGCCCCGGCACCAGGTCCCCCACTTAGGATATCCTATCAGAACCACTGCAGAGACTCCTAAAAGAGCTCCTGGTGCAGAGGACAGCGTGTTCATGGTCTCTGTGTCACAGGGATCGCTCGGTCCATCACCTTAGCCCTGTGATGCAGTCATCAGAATTGCAGACGAGCTCTGTGGGGCCCTAGCTTGCCCTCTGCTCTGTTTCCTCCCACAGAAGAGAGCAGAGACGTGGTCCCCTTGCTGGCAGGAGCACTGCCACCTGGGGTGCTGAGCCTCTCCCGTCCTCTGCAGGGCTCGCGTGCTCGTCCCGCAGGCGAGGACGGAGGGCGTGGTGTAGGCGTTGCCGTGTCCGCTGCAGAGTAGGTGCTCAGGGTTTCCTGAACTCACTGAGGTCGAACTCGACTTTCTGATTGTTGATAAGTTAGAGGAAAAGATGTCAGAGAGCGGAGGGAAGAAGTCCAGGCCAGCTCTGTGGGGAGAGGCCCAGAGGCCCTGGGCCGCCCCTGCAGGTGGTGCCTGTCAGGGTCTAGAGGGGCCTCCCTCCCGCACCCGGACTCCCACAGCTGTGCTTGCTGCTTGCATGACCCTGTGATCACCATGCCCACCCTGCCCTCCTACTCNTGTAGCCCAGGTGGCAAGGTTTACGAGCCCGGGCACCACCAAGGGGCAGAGCTGCCTGCACCAGACCCACCAGACCCACTCACACCCACCAGACTCTCCAGACCCTCCAGACCCACTCACACCCACTCAGACCCACTCAGATCCAACAGACCCACTCAGATCCACCAGACCCACTCAGACCCACTCAGACCCACCAGATCCACTCAGACCCACTCAGACCCACCAGATCCACTCAGACCCACTCAGATCCACCAGACCCACTCAGACCCACCAGACCCACTCAGACCCCCCAGACCCTCCAGACCCACCAGATCCACTCAGACCCACCAGATCCACTCAGATCCACTCAGACCCACTCAGACCCACCAGACCCACTCAGACCCACCAGATCCACTCAGACCCACCAGACCCACCAGATCCACTCAGACCCACTCAGACCCACCAGACCCACCAGACCCACTCAGACCCACTCAGACCCACCATACCCATCCAGACCCACTCAGACCCACCAGATCCACTCAGACCCACCAGACCCACCAGACCCACTCAGACCCACCAGATCCACTCAGACCCACCAGACCCACCAGACCCACTAAGACCCACCAGACCCACTCAGACCCTCCAGACCCACTCAGACCCACTCAGACCCACTCAGACCCACTCAGACCCCCCCAGACCCTCCAGACCCACCTGACCCTCCAGACCCACTCAGACTCTCTAGACCTACCAGACCCACCAGACCCACTCAGACCCACCAGACCCACTCACACCCACTCACACCCACTCAGACCCACCAGACCCTCCAGACCCACTCAGACCCACTAAGATCCACTCAGTCCCACCAGACCCACCTGACCCACTCAGACCCACTCAGACTTACTCAGACCCTCCAGACTCACTCAGACCCTCCAGACCCACTCAGACCCTCCAGACCCACTCACACCCACTCAAACCCACCAGACCATCCAGACCCACTCAGACCCACTAAGATCCACTCAGTCCCACCAGACCCACCTGACCCACTCAGACCCACCAGACCCACTCAGACCCACTCAGTCCTACTAGACCCACTCAGACCCACTCAGACCCTCCAGACCCATTCAGACCCACCAGACCCACTAGACCCACTCCCGCTGGCCCCTCAACTCACCTGTCACCTCCTGCTGAGCCCCAGGTGTCAGGCGGGGTCTGTGCCGAGGTAATGGTTCCTGACAAGGTGGGGCCAAGCATGTACCTGCATTCCCCAAATCTTAATGCCTGTGGCATCAGCAGGACAGACTCGTGGGTGAGCAACTGAAGCTGGGGGCCCCGACCCCTTGACCTCTGCCTTCTTGCCACATGAGGCCCCAAGGGACATTTTTGATAATCAACTTCTTGAGGTTGCGGACCCAAAGGTCTGCAGGCTGAAATGTTGGGAATGCCTGTTTTGGCTTCTTGAGATCTCTGCTCAGTCTGGCGGGAGGAACTTGATTCAGGACACGTGCTTGGCGCATGGTGGCCAGTCCTGTCCCAAGGTGTTTATGCAGAGCCTCCGAGTGCCAGAAAGTCAGCAGCGAACGAATCCTCCCTCCCGGTGGGTCCATTCAGCTCTCACTGGCCCCATAGACGCTCAGCCGTCATGTGGACTCCGGTGAGACAGTGGCGCCGGCGAGCGCAGCGGAAGCGTCTACCTCCAGTCACTGTGTGGCCCTTGTTGCTCCCACGGGTCTCAGTCGTCTCATTCTCAAAACAGTGATTCAGTTCAGGAACAGAGCCCAGAGCCACCCTCTCTCCCACAGCTCCTGGTAGGAGTGACAGAAAGAGTCCAGCCTGAGGGGATCGCATTTTGTGGCTCGGAAGGAAATGTCCAAGTGTAGGTGGAGATTTGGTCTGAAGCACGGACCTTTCTGTGTGGACAGGCTCCGCGGCCGGTGCCTCCAGCCGCAGGCCCAGCCTTGCCGGGAGCCGCGGGTGGGAGGGCGCGGGGCTGTTTACCGTCCGTCCACACGTGCCCCTGGCCTCATCAGAGCCCACGTCAATTCTTGAACATGCTGTCAAAGTTGTTTTTGTTCTGGTGTGTTTCTAATTTTCGCTTGTTCCTCTTTCTTTTCTTTTTCTTTGTTCTTTTTCTCTCATACCGCCCTGTGAGTGTGTTGTTGGGTCTGAAAAGGTAGGCTGTGCACGGGTTGCCCTGGAAATAGCTGGATTCCCCCTTTGCTGCCTCCTCACCGCCTGATCGCTTTAGAAAACAGAAACCTAACTGCTGCCTTGATCCATGTCTCATCCCGGTCATTGTTTTATTTTCTAATTCTTTTTGCCTTTTTAGCACATAACCCACTGGCCTTAGATAGCTGTCCAAATTCTTGCTTTGGGGAACGTGTTTGGTCTCACATTTGGTGACAAATGAGCCCTTGTTAATTTTTTTTTCTTTTTTTTTGGTTTGAGGAAGTGAGATGCTAGTTGATTTAAGTGGCTGCGAGGGGTTTTTCTTGGGATATTTTAACTTGAAAAGACAAAAAGTTTGCTGCACCTTGCTTGACCCTGGCTTTCAAATAAACGTGCCAGGCACGCAATTCTTGGCTGTCGCTGCGTATGCATGACGGTGCTTACTGGCCAGCGGTTGCCGGTGAAGACACGCCCGCCTTGGACGAAGCTGGCCGTGGAGGGATGCTGCTGGAGGGAGCAGTCACCAGGTTTTCTTTTGCTCTCACGTTGCCCCTACTGTTTACTTTGTCCCAGTGACTTTCCGTCATAAATGGGCAGAGGCTAGTCTGCAAAAGGGCATTTGCCTTTGTAAGGGCAGTTTTCCTGGGGATCAGGGAAATATGTCCTTCTCCTAAATTGCTGGCTGCTTTGGATCTGGTGGGCACAAGGACCTGTACAGGTGACCATGGCTTCCTCTCTGCTTTAGCCAGGTCTGTGGTTTAGCTTAGCAGATGGACAGGCCCAGCCTGCACCAGCCTTTACTTTTAACCCATGTTGGTAAGAAATAGCTGGTTGTGTATTTGTTGAGGCTCGCGGCCACCACCAATGGCCACGTCATTAACTGGTGGTGGTGGACCCCCAGCACACAGGGTCAGCCGTGAAGGGAGACGCCTTGGCTGATCAAGGACCTTGCGTTCTCACCCTGGTCATCTCACCTCCTGGGGAAGGGTTTTGCTGCCACCACTGTGCTGGCCAGGAGGCCTTGTTTCTCCTTCAAGGGTCTGGTCCAAATGCGGACACTTTCACTTTTTGTTGACTTTGTCTCACTTGAGACAGGCCAGATTCCTGAAAGGGTCCAACCCATCCTGGGGTAGGGGGGCTGCAAAACAGAAGGAGGTGTGGCAAGGACAGGTCGAGGCCGTGTGGTTGGGAAACGCAGGGTGGGATCCTGTGATGGCTGGGCAGTGCCCTGGACGCAGGGCCCCGGGATGGCAGGGCCCGAAGCCGTGCCTCGGTTCCTGCACGCTCACCTGCTCACTGGCGGGTGTGCCTGCTAACCAGGGGCTCTCCCAGACCACGGACCCTTCAAAGTTCAGACCGTGGGAGAACCACGAGTCCTTTTTCCTGGGCCTCCTGTAAGAGACTCAAGTGCCTTCCTAGGTGGCCGGTGCCAGGGAACACGTCCCTCTTCAGGGAGCACCCTTCAGAGGACTGTGACTCAGCACACACTTGCTGTGAACTGGCTGGGTCCAGGTCCCTTGGAACCAGAGCTGAGATATACTTTGAGATAGAAATGGCAGGACCGATGACGGTGCAGGGGTTGGGTGAGGGACAGGGGAAGTCAAATGTGATGTCAGGGTTTTGACTCAAACAGCTGGGTGTGTCCTGGCGCTGTTAGCTAGAATGGAAGTTTGAGACTGTTACTGAAACTGGGAGTACCTGCTGGTGGTTGGGTTCCAGAGTAAGTGGTAAATGTGTTTTTCAGAAGCCAGTCAGCATTCAAGTGATGGTTTCAAAGAGCCTGGGGCTCAGGTGGCAGAGGTGGACTCGAGGCATGCATGGGGCTGGCAGTTTCGGTGTGTGCTTATAGCCGTGAATGCGGGAGCGGGTCCGGAGAGTATGGGCTGAAGGTCTAGGGCTGCGACGAGGTTGGAGGAAGGCCTGGGCCATGGAGGTTTTGTGTGGTGGGCTTCCCTGATGGCTCAGCTGGTAAAGAGTCTTCCTGCAGTGCGGGAGACCTGGGTTCAATCCCTGGGTTGGGAAGATCCCCTGGAGAAGGGAACGGCTACCCACTCCAGTATTCTGGCCTGGAGAATTCCATGGACTGTATAGTCCACGGGGTCACAAAGAATCAGACATGACTGAGCGACTTTCACTTTTCTGTGGTGTTTGGGGTTTTAGCAGCAGCTGCCTTTTACCCTTAGGGCCTGGGAGGTGGGGCAGCCTCTTAAAGAAGTCGGAAGGGAAAGACAGATGTGCGTCTTAGGAAGATGCTCTGGGAGCAGATGGAGGAAGCTGGAGCTGGGCTGGTGTGGGAGGGTGGAGAAGGTGGGTCACACTCACCCTTGAGGCAGGGAGAAAGGCCTGGAGAGGTGTGGAGCCCCCGGCGGGTCCAGTGGGCACGAGCAGTTCACACTGGGGATTTGAGGATGGAGAGGATGCACGCTGGGAGGAGGGGCTGCCGTGCGGAAGGATGGTTGGGTGGTTCGGGAATAGTCTTTCCTCTCAAAATAGACTTAAACCCAGATCTCCTAAGAACACTGATAGTTACTCTGGAGGAAGCAGTTCTTTTTTGATCCTACTGTGGTGGATACAAAGATGAGTAAGACAGTCTGTCCCAGAGGCTTGATGCTTGTTGGGGGGAGTATGCCAGTTTAAAAGGGGAGAAGGGCGGGGGAGGGAAGCTAGCAAGGTTCTGTGTCAGGCACTCCCCGCCCCCATATTCCATTCACGCCACATGGATGCCATCTGAGGTGGGGGTGGCAGCCCTCTTTTGCAGAGCGTGGAGCGTTCTCAGAGAGGTGAAGCCACCAGGTCAGCATCACAGGGCTAGTGAATGCTAGAGCGGGATTCAGGCCTTTTCAGCCAGGGCGTGTTCTCTCTCCTAATCCTGTTACCTCCCTGTTGTGTCTGGAGGGTTAAGTGGACCAGTTCGGAGCCTCTCAGAGAAAGCCTCAGACTTGGGGGCTGCAGGTCTGTCTCACGAAGCTCAGCCGCGTCTGACGGTTGGGCAGCACCAATGTGCTTTGCAACCCAGAGACAGGTGTTGGTCCTGTTCCTCGGGTGATGGCATGCTTGCAAAGGACACACAGGTGCAGTCATCCGTCGACCATTCTGAGTGTGTGGTAGAAACTGTCCAGGCCTCCCTTGATTAGCTTTCCTCAACAGAACCTAACTCTTCTGCAGGGTAGGCTGGGGCCCTCTTTATGGAGCGAGGGTTTAATATTCAGTGTTAGCATAAAAGAGTTCAGATGGAGAAAATCGACGTTAACTATTGACGTTCAGATTTCTTAAGGTGAGATGCAGTGTCAGTTAACGGCCTATGTAGCATCTGAAATCGAGTACAGAACTCTGCCTTTCTCATGTTCTAGTTAGAGCTGTCCATGGACAGAGGAGCCTGGCAGGCTGCAGTCCACAAGGTCGCACAGAGTCAGACATGACTCAAGTGACTTAGCACGCACGGTGTAGAATTGTCCACTTTGGAACTTCATCTCCACCAAAGGGGCACCTGTCAGTGTGTTGATGTGATTACATTTACACAGTGCACGTAATCTAGGCTTTTTCAGCCCCTAATATTCTAGTGCAGAATATTGGGCTGTAGCAGTCACTTAATTATGCAGTACTTGTAAAACTATATAATACCAAAAGCAATAAGAGATTACCTTCATCAGAGTTCCTTTGGGTTTTAGTTGCAAAGTGTGGTTGAGCAGCTCTGGTTTCTCTTTGAATTTGAATATGCAGTTTCTTTGCAAGCAAATTGGACTTTGGATTAGAATGTACCACGAGACATGTAAATAGTACCCAGATCGCACAAATATGACACATGTTCTTCCTCTTTCTGATCAGAAGTGATGGGAATCACGCAGTGTGTACTCTAGTGGCATTGTCCTTAGTGTTCAGTGTGGTGTGAGCGTCTCCTTGGCAGTGTTGATGGCTGTGTTCGGTGCTTCCAGAAAGGAAGCATCTCCCTTTATCTGGGGAGGCCGGCAGCTCTGTGGCTGTGCTTTAGCCATGATTGATTTGAGGCCTTTATGACTGAGGGCTTATTGGGTTGTTATTAATTTTTCTATCAATCCTGAATTCCAGTTCCTTTAGCCCTAGTGTTAATAACTCGTTAAGAATAAGGAAATAACATGAGTCGCTCTTTGAAGTATTTAGAGCATATTCACGTTTTTGCCTAAAGTCTATTGCTCATGGTTTTAAAAGTCCCCATTAGTTTTAAAATTTACAACAAATTACGACCTGTTTTGAATATTTGGATTTCGCATTAACTTCACATTTATTTGCTGCTGTGGCTTCATGTTGTGTTTTTCTTTGTCATACTGTTTGCTCGTATGTTCTGTTTTTGCATATCCATGAGCAGTGGTCACACACTGTAACAATGCTAATAATGTGTTTGTAAGAACTCTGAACTTCCAGAGAGACTTAAAAAAAAAAACAAAACCCAAACCTGACATAATTTTCAAATGATCCACGAAGAAAGAAAGGATCCATATCTTTTTGGAAGGAGAATTTTAACGAGAAAGCTTATATTGTGAATTCTGCCAAAACTGGCGTAAGATATTTTGGTTGTCCACAGCATAGCTGACTAGAAATAGAATTGCTTTCATTCCTTTCTCTGGTTCCCACTGTCTTTTCAAAGGATTATGAACAGGATTGCTCTTAATCTCGAGGTGACCCAGTCTTGGGGCACACAGCACTCCAAGAATGAAATAATTTATGTCCGTCTATGCTAGAATTTTATGGCATTTTGGAGACTTTCTCCCAAATATTAGGATTCATTCTATTTTTATATAATTCAAAGTATTTTATATTGTTGTGTTCCATCATATAACCTTTATACGAGATACTGTAAGCATATTTAGATGACTTCTTTTTGTAAAAATCCTGTATTTTCAAAGCCAGCTCTTTCTGATCACAGTGACTGCACTGTTTATTTTTGAAACTCCTGGGCTATATTTTGCTACAGCAGACGTGCACCTTTGTAAGTTTGTACGGAGATGTAATCATCTACTTTGTTCAGAGAGGTAAGACAGGATGCTTTAAAGCAAATTTTAGTCTAACAAGAAAGGAGTAAAGTCTCTGAAAAAAAAGTGTAATTCAGAATCTGTTGAGTCAGTGTCATGGTGGGTCTGTAAGCCACTGCGTGTTAGGAGCCCACAGTCATGTGAGCGGAGGAGGCGAGTGCGCCTTCAGAGGCTGCATCCTTCTCTGGTTAGAACAGGAGACGCCGCGGGGAATGGGCCTCGTGCCGCCCACCTTTGGGAGGGAGAGGCCCCGCAGGTGCAGAGGCTGGAGGCAGGGAAGGCTTCATTGAGAAACTGAGTCAGAATGAGCCCTTCAGCCAGTGGGCTACCTGGGAGAAGAGCCAGGCCCCTGGGGTCACTGGAGAGGCTGGGGAGGGCAGGGGGCAGGGGAGGGGGGCAGGAGCTGTACTGGGGAGCCTTGCAAGGCTTTGAAGTGGGGGGACCTAACCAGATGCATGCTTTGGGAAGGCCCCTCTAGGGGTGTGTGTGTGTGTGTTGCAGGCACAGAGGTGAGGCCCCTCTAGGGGGG
>SJYQ01000274.1:704167-860767 GCA_006410935.1 Redunca redunca | reverse complement strand
GTTCCGGGGAGGGGGGAAATGGGGATGGGGAGGGTCTGCTGATGGGAGTGGGCTTTCTCTGCAGGAGATGGAAAGATTCTGGGATTAGACAGTGGCAAGGGTTGCACAGCAGTGAACGCACAAAACTGCTGAATCGTACACTTTTGACTGGGTGAATTATATCTCAGCTAAAAAAACTTAAAAAGCTGCTTCAAAGGACAGCCTCTTCTGACCCCTCCGCGCAGTGGGTGCAGTGGGTCTTGTACAGAATCCCATCTGCACGGAGTTTACTTTCCATGCTGGGGCTGCCTGTTAGCGTGTTTTTGTCCTTTAGGGACTGTCTCCTGCAGGCGGGAGTGGGAGGTGTGGTCTGTATGTGTCCATCAGCTAGCGCGTTGTAGGCGTTCCACAAATGCTTGTTAAATGAGTGCAGTGCCAGTGAGGACTGAAATGGGGCTCTTTCCTGGAAGAGGCCAGCAGCTCAGTCAAAGGGCCCGTCAGCCACTTAACAGTAAACACAAGTCAGGGGGAAGCAGCGAAGTTCTTCAATAGAAGATTAGCGGCGTCCCATAGAACACACCTGGAGAAGGAAATGGCAACCCACTCCAGTATTCTTGCCTGGAAAATCCCATGGATGGAGGAGCCTGGTGGGCTACAGTCTCTAGGGTCGCATAGAGTTGGACACGACTGAGCAACTAACACAGGGATAGAACACACTAAATGTAAATTTTAAAATGGACTTAAATTTTGTAATTTGGCTTCTTAAAGGAGATAGGGAAAAAATGAGAAACTGGTAAAGGACTAAGCAGGAGGGATGGCGAATGGGAGTCTTCCCGTCTCCTTGAAGGAGAGGTCTGTAACGAGTTGTTCCGGGCTGGTGGAGTAAGGCTGCAGCTTAGGCACTTACCCCGAGAGAATGCCACTGGGCCCCTGGCCCACCGAGTGGGTTCCGTGAAGGCGGCGTGAGTGGGGGGGACCGCCGCTGGTGGCCTTTTTCATTCTGGGTCCCTCAGAAACACACAGGGGGGTCTCCCAGGGACCCCGGGACGTGTGACGCCACAGCAGATGGACCACAGAAGCAGGTGTGAGAATCCAGCACACTTGTCTCCAGTCAGACATTAAAGAATTTGTAAAAAATGCAGAACAGTATCACCCTTTCAGCACATAGTTTCTGTGTTGAAACATAGTTATTGTTCATCGAAATTTAGCATGTAACAGGCTTATTATTTTCTAAAAGGTTTGAACACATACATATTTAAATCTGTTTCTAGTTTCATTTTCAAACACGGTAAGTGTCTGTAGATATAACCTGCACAAAAAAAGCATCCAGGAGTTCTGAGACCAAAAGGTTTGAGAACCTCCAAGCTGCTGGATAAAGATGAACACTGCACAGGACTTGTGGGGTGGGTGGCCCAGCCCAGGCTGTTGGGGTGTGACTCCCAGCAATGGAAGATGGGCACACCCCAGCAGCCCCAGCTGCCTCCGAGGGGCAGACGGCCTGCTAGGTGTTTGCTGCAGATGGGTCGATGCTGTCAGGGTCAGTGATGCGGAGAGGTGTTCTGCTTCTGCGGTATGGTCCACTGGTATGGTTTCAAGGATATTTTTGATGTGGGGCACTTTCCACTCCCTCCATCTGCAGTGTCGAACTCCAGCACAGAGCTTGCCACACAGTGTGAACTGGACTGCTGGTTAAAGGAATGAATGAACGGGCTGTTTCACTCGTGTTCAGCCCCTCAGTGAAACCTTGAGCTTCGTGAGAACTTTCTGTGCTGCCAGCCTCAACCCAGGCCCGCCAGACATGATAGGGGCCCTGGTCCTGTTTGTAACAAAACCAGTGATCTGTAGGTTTGACCTGTGTTTTGGGGGAAAACTGGCATTTTCCACATCATCAAACTGCTCACATCATTCTTAGGGTAATTTTTGGCTAACGATGGGCTGCGAACTTTATTAACCGAACCCTTTGTTTAATGCCTAGCTGCCCTGGAAGGGTTGTGTTCGGCCTCTGTCATCTATCACTACCCTGGTGGAACTGGCGGTAAAGCTGGAGCTCGCAGGTTCCCGGGGAGCACCCTTCCTGCAGAAGCGGCCAATAGACATCGACCAGGTGAGCTCCGCTCCTGCCCTGTGCGGGCCCCGTCACCGTCCTTAAGCAGGAGCAATCCACTGCGGTCCCTGCTGTTTGAATAAAGAGTAGAATCTGTTGAGTCACAAATCCTGCACATGAGACCTTGTCTTCTGATCCTGTTAAAATACGTATTGATCTTATTGAGTCTTATCGAATGATATTAATGGGTTGCAATGATGGGTTGATTCCTGGAGCAGCCGCATGAAATTTCGTGGTAGACCGACTTTGAAGTTCTGTGTCTGGGTCCTTGTCATAGTTTCTGGGTGTTTGGTGAAGGGAGCCCTCGCTGTCAATTTTAACAGCCAACTGAGAGACCAGGGGCTGTTTTGTTTTTTTTTTTCCTGGTTGATGGAGTTCTCTTAACCAGTGAAGTTTGATTTGCTGATGTTTTGTTAGCATATAGAGAGAGTACAAAATCGTCTTTGGAGGAGCAGACCCGCAGACGCTTGTTCTGTGAACTTGACCCTTTTGACTCCTAATGAATGAATTTGCCATAAACATTTAGGATGTAGTTGTGCTACCTCACAGGTCACGAAGATAGTAACAGAGAATGCAGAGGTCAAGGCAATACATTAAGCTACTAGGCTTTTTTTGATCCATGAGATTTTTATAGATTTTTTTTTAACCCCCAAAGAGAAACCCCATAACAGTTGATGAGTATTGGAAGGGAAATGCCTTACATTTCTTTTCCCCCTCAGTTTTACCATTTTCCCCGACACCAGCAACGACTGCGGAGACCACCTTTATGAGTCAGTCTGTGTAGCCACGTGGTCTGAATTCTGTGTCAAACTGCTTAGATAAAGCTCTGATGGCTCTAGGAGATGTTTTATCATCCTTCAGCAGACCGTTCTTAATGGGTCTAGGGGGGCCTCAGTCACTAGAGAGAAGGGTAAAGCAGGTGAAGTGATGAAATCTGAGGTCTAGAAGGCCTCTGCTCCCCACTTGCCTGTGTTCTGACTCTGACTGGAGACGCCTCTGGTCGGTGCTCACCACCTGTGTTTTCCCCGTGTTGTAACTGCTGCCTCTGCGACAAGATTTCGGCATTTCAGCCAGTGGCCCAGTGCTTAAATCTCCAGCCCAGGGGACAGCTGTCTTCTCTGTAGAGAGTCTGCTTTCCCTCTGGGGACGCCTTTTGTTTTATTCTTTCCCTGAGGTTTGAAGAGAAAATGTGGTATGACAGTGCCACTCATGTGACTAGGGAGACTCCAGAGACCTTTTAGGGTAATCTTTCAGTCTCTCCTCCCGCCGAATAAAGGCAAAAAAAAGTGTTTTAAACCTGAAAATTGCTCTGTCTGCAGTAGAGAAAAGTCTTTATTTAGCACTGCGTGGTGTGCAGCACTTTAGAACTTTTTATTGTTGGAGGCAGTCCCGGGAGACCACCCAGTGAGGCTTGGATGAGAGCAGAAAAGCCATGCTGCCCTTGTTTAGACGGGAGTTGGTTTCACCGCCTTTCAGGCAGTAAAGGGTCCAGAGCTGTGCATGGTATTTGATACCATGAGCATGCATGTCCATGCTGCTTCATCTTGGATACAGATTTCAAGATTACTCAGTTTGTAGCCCCATCTCACACCAGGAGTTTACCAATCTACTCTTTGAGATGAAGGTGAGACAGTCTGATTGTTTAACATTCTTCCTTGAAGTCTGTCTCAGGTTCCTCCTTCACCAGCAAAAGAGCGAAAGTACAGATGTCATTTAATGCCGATGTGACCTGGAGCCAGTTTAATCTCTGTGCCTCAGTTTCCCTACCTGTGAGATGGGGGAGACGATGGTTGTATTTCCCTCAGCGGGTCCTTGTGCAGGCTTAGTGAGACATGAGACGCGTGGACAGGACCTGCACAGCCCCAGCCAGTCCTGGATAGATGCTGGGGGCTGTTATATGTCAGTAGTAGTATTGTTAATTGTCAAGTAGTTTTAAGACTTGGTGATGTGAATCCGTGAATAAAGTTAAAAGACTCTAGACATCTCAGATCCACTTTATGTACTTTTCAAGATTTCACCTGAGAAAAGGGATTTTTTTCCCCCCCTTAAAATTGAGTTTAGTTTCAAAATGCATTCTGTAGTCCCTCTTTTCACTTTAATTCTCCTTCTGTTGCATTTTTTTTTTCTTGACAAAACTTCACTTTCTTGTATTCAGAGTTTAGAGGCCACTCATTGTTTTTCTGGAGAGACTTGTCCCTTTAAGCCTATAATTAATGGACAAAACTTGCTTTAAGCCTATAATTAATGGACAAAACTTGCTTTATTAAAAAATCAATAGGACATTGTACAATCAGTCCAAAAGGTAATGCTTATTGACTTACAAATATTCCTCCTTTTTGGACTAGCTTAAATTACTAACAAACAGTAAGCATCATCACCCAAACAGCCGGGAATCATTTGGCATCTCCCCTCAGCCAGGCTGTGCTAACTGCTTCCTGAGGTTTTACCCCATAGTAGATATTTGAAAGTAGTTATCAGTAACTCATTTTTGCAGGCGAGGGACTGAAGTTTAAGCAGATTCGGTTGCTTGGTCCGAATCGCGCCGCTCTCAGGGGCAGACTCGAGGCTGAAACCAGGCTGGGCCAACCATAGTGTGCGTCCTCGGTTGCTCCTCTAATCAGCCTCCTGTTGACTGGCTTCCCAAACTGCAGTGTGTTCATAAATGACTGGCTTTAGTGACCTCAGCCTCACGAGGCCTTCAAAGAAGAGATACCATGAGAACAGGAGACAGAGCAGCAGAGATTAAAATTGCATATTTTCGCAAATGTTTTATTCTCAGCTGGTGACCTAAAAAGTTAGGATTTCTTAACTCTGTAAGCACGAAAAACAAAACATTGAAAGTGATTACAGTGCAAAAGAGAAGTGGGCTTTGAACATGCAAACCTACCACTCGTTTTTCTCTAGTGAGGCTTGTTGAAAGGAAAAGTTATAAAGACTGAATTGGTTTTATGTAGTCTGTAGTATAGAAGAAGGGATTAAACCACTGTTGAGGGAAAGTTAAATTTTTATTGTTTTCTCTCCTTATGATGAATATGAATGACTTTTTTTTTATGGCTTAGGTATATTTCCTCATTTGTGAAATTTGAAGAATGTTATTTACCTTGTCTGACTGAGTCAGACACCTTGTACTAAGCACCCAAGAGATGTTCGGTAAAAACTTGCTGTCACAATGACAGATAATTTAGAAGCATCAACTGAAGTACTGATGCATATTCACTGTGTATACACTTTATATGAATGTGACTTAAAGTGACAAGGATTCAGTTACTGCTTTTTTTAGTGCATTAGGAAGTTTTGATGAAATGAGTGCCTTCCTTTAGCTAGGGACTAGCTAAATTGTCTAAAGCTGAAGAACTTGAAGATTATTTGTACAGAACATACATTTTTTACAACTCATAACCCATATTGCTGTGTAATCATCCACTGCTGCTGCTAAGTCACTTTCGTCTCGTCTGACTCTGTGCGACCCCATAGACGGCAGCCCACCGGGCTCCCCCGTCCCTGGGATTCTCCAGGCAAGAACACTGGAGTGGGTTGCCATTTCCCCCTCCAATGCATGAAAGTGAAAAGTGAAAGTGAAGTCGTTCACTAGAATCTCTTAATTGCTAGGAATTTGACCACAGCCACTGACCCTTAGAAAAATCATTATTGATTACTTTCAGAGAATAAGCTTATTTCTTTGGTAGTTAAATTTTTGATTTTTTTTCCTGTACCCTTAATAGGTTTTAAGTAATCAAGATGTTGATTTGACATCTGTCATTTTTCTTTTATAGAGAGAATAAAAGTAGAGCTCATAGTGTTTTAATATATAAATAAATGTTTGATTTATTTCAACAAAATTGTATGATTTGTAGTTAGCCACTCTTTTGGGAGTGGCTCGGATGGTAAACAATCTGCCTGCCTGCAATGCAGGAGATCCAGGTTCGATCCTTGAGTCAGGAAGATCTCCTGGAGACAGGAATGGTAACCCACTCCAGTCTTCTTGTGCGGAGAATTCCATGGACAGGATTCTGGTGGGTTATAGTCCATGGAGTCGTAAAGAGTCAGACATAACTGAGCGACTTCACTACACTACTGCTGCTCTTTGGGAAGTGTTTTGCCAGACACTTAGATGACCTGCTTGTGGACGCATGCAGACCTGCCTTTCATGAATACAGAGCTGGTACAGCCAGTGCAGGATGTGAGGACGTGCAGAGTTTTACAGCTGACTGCTGGAAGGATGGGTCTGGGTCTCAGTCTTCCTGCCTGTAAGATGAAGAGGCTGGACTGGATTCCTTCTTCTTCTAAGATCAGTTTCCACGAGCCTGTGTCTTTTGTTTATGTTCAGGAATGTTAACAATTTCAGATTAAATACTGAATTCCATTCCCTCCCCTGAAGCAGAATTCATTGTGTGCTATTAGTATATAAGCTTTTAGTTATAGGCTCTGCGTCTCCTATTTTTGAAAACCTTTTATTAATCCTTTATTATACAGAAAGCCTTTCGGGCCGTAGGTGGCGCTGTTGCACCTTTAAAAAGTCTTCATTTTCCTGTTTGTGGAAGATGTAACTGACAGTCCTTTAATTTGGCTTTGTTTAGTGCTTCAGGATAGCACATTGTCATGTCTGGTTACCTGGAAGAATTATTCTAGTTATTTATACCTTATTTTTATTCTGTCATCTCAGTATGAAAATTTCAGGCTTGCTGTGCAAACAATGGCAAAATTGGACTTTTCTTCCAATATTAGAAACCAGTGAGCCACGACTTTATAAAACCGAAGTGGTCCCTGGAGCACCTTAAAGCAGAAAAATGTGTTGAACTCCCTGAGTATTGAACCCGCTGCTGTGCATTAATCAGTGGGAGGTGATTTGGTTGGTGTAGAAGGGAGGGTAGGTTTTTGACTTGGGTTGAATTCACATGCTACCCCTTTAGCCGTGCCAACTTGAGTCAGTTCTTTCTGAGTTTCCCCCTTGTGTGTAAAATAGAGATGCGACTGCCTGCTTTGTAGAATGGTGAGAATTAGAAGTTATGTGAAGTGTTCAGCGTGGTGGTTATCTCAAAAGAGCACAAACCCTTAGCTCTTGTTTGATATGAAGCCATCATTTTACAGTCTTTAGCAATTACGAAGGAATTAAAACAGGGAAAGCTGGTTTTATGATGAAAGATCCAATTAAGAAATGGGTGAAATATTTGAAGAGGGTCAGTAGTTCCTGTACTCATAATTTAGTAGCAGCATCGGAATGAGGCCGCTGCACAGTCACCCTGACCGTTAAGCCGTACCAATTTTGGCTAATTAATTCATGCTGGGGCTCAGGTGGCCCCAGCAATTACACTCTTCTTTTGTCCACCAGCCAACTGAGAGATGGGGCAAAAGTGTAGGGGGTGGAGGGCATGTCCTCTTCGTTACTGATAAGGCCTCATTCTCTGTGCACTTCAGGGCTTTGGGGAAACGGGTGTCTTAATATTGTGTCCTGGGGCTGGAGAGGCCCCTCCGGGCCACAGCGGGCTCTCTCGAGGGGACCTGGCCCCGGCGTGCTCAGGGCCGTCACGTCACAGAGCTGAGCATCCTGGGCGCTTCCCGAGCGTGGCCAGCACCTGGGCAAAGGAAGGTTTCCCGTGTCTCCCTTGTCTCCCAAACTCCCCAAGCCCACTCCTCAGCCCGCTGGTGTGAGGAGGGCTGGCCATGGATCAGAGGTTGGGAGTGTGGAGGGCGAAGCCCATGGGGTCACAAAACAGGGACACAGCTGAGCACGCCCGCGCAGCATGCTTCACAGGCACCGTTTGTTGAGCACCTGACGTGCGCTACATGCTTTTCTAAGCATTTTACAGACACTGCTTTAATCCTTTAGTCCTCACAACAACCAAGTGAGGTGGGTTGGATTATGACCCCAATTTTACAGATGTGGGGATTGAGGCACAGAGAGCCAGGGTAAGTGATTTGACCAAGGTCACAGAGCTGGTAAGCGGCAGAGCTGGGATTCAAACCCCGGCAGTCTGGCTCCAGGCTCTCAGAGTTCAGCCCGTCTGTGGATCTGTACATGCACCTGTCCATCGGCCAGCCTGGGAATGGTGGGAAAGGGAGAGTTACGCGGGCGTTCACAGCTGCGTCTCAGCCAGGTCCATGCACCGTGACCCTCATTTTTCGTGGTCTAAGCAGCAGGTCTGTTCGAGTTTGGTTAATGTGAAACCTGTCCATCGGGGATGGATGACGCTGATAATATAATTCCTGAGCACACTGAGGTACCCATGGAGCTCTGGCTGGACGATGTCCTGTTTCTCATTGTGATTTCTTCAGACAGTGCCAATTATTATCTTCACACCCCCTCACACACGGACATCAGATGAGAAGCTTCTAAGTAGCCCAGATAATCAGTTAGCAGAGCCCACCAATCAGAAGACTGTCATGTACCTAGAACTGGGTTTAATGAAAGGAATGAGCTTCCAGGGAGTCCAGTTAAAGTCCAGCTGGTAGAAAGCAGTCCATTTTTTTTGTGGCTGAGCTTGTTGTTCGAAAAGATTGGATTAGATGAATTAGCTTAAAAGACAGAAAAGGGTCATTTCAGGTGGAACATTCACACCAGTAAGAAGTGGTAGTTGACCGCCTGGGTGAGTCATGAGATAAAAAGAGTTTTACAAACTTCCTAAAACAGCCTGAAAAGCCCTGCAGTCTCAATGCAGTTAGCATGGGACCCCCTTCATCCCTGGACGCCCTGAGGGGCTGAGTAATTGATGATTGTGATAATGACTCTGAGGCATCAAAACAAAAACAGTTCTCCTATTTAAAGGACGTGGCACAGGATACTATATTTGATCAGAGTTTTCACTGAACAGGACGTTTTTAGCACCATCTTGAAATCCCAGACTCCCCGAGGTTCCCCGCAGCCAGCGCCCTCTCAGTGCAGACCTGGCGGCACTTGTTGGGGGCCGTGACGAAGCAGCTCCCCTGGCTCCCCGTCCGTCCATCAGTCTGCCTGCCCTGCAGGCTTTCTCATCCCCACCTGCCTTGTAGGGCTGCTCTGACAGTCACGCGTGATGATGGTCCAGCGTTGCGTGTGGTGTGTAGTCAGTGTCAGTGATAGAAAGCACCTGTTTGTTATTATAATGGTGGCGTCTGGATTGCAGTGATTTTTAGTCTGCATTTAAAAATAAAGATTGCAATACACAAAGTGGCTGTGAAGTGGCGTCCTGGGAGCTGTTCTCTGTGTGGGCAGTTGAGTCCATGTGCTATTTCAATACAACTGTGTTATTGGGACACGGCTTTGTGTATCTTGTTAATGTGTTTAAAAACTGCCAGAGCTGATGATCGGCAGAGTTCTTGGATCCAGTGCCTCTTAGGGTGTGATTCGCCATCATGAGAAATTGCATTCTACGGAGAAGGCTAACTGGGTCTCATTGATATGTGGATGAGTCAGCAGATGATCACGGCTTTCAAAGCCTTCCTGATAATTAATGAAGTTAACAGTCTTGTGTTGTAGACTACAGAGCTACCTTCTAGAAACTGGAAATCCTCAACTTGAAGTGTCCAGTAATTCAGTGTGTATGTGAGTGTGTGTGTGTGTCAGCGTGATTTCAGGAAAGGAGAAATAAGTTCCATGTGGCCATCTGATACCTTTCTCCTCCAGACCAAGGTGTGGGCATTTATTTACACAAATAAATTGGTAGTTCACTGTCACTTCTGTCATTTGGCCGATTTGAGGGAATAAATTGTCATGCTTGTTTCAGAAGGGGCGGGAGGCAGACAGGGAGGCACATTACAGTTTGTGCAGGTATGAGAATCAGTAGCTTTCCTCTTTTCCTTTTAAAGCGTAAAGGCATTGAATTGTAACATACTGTTACTCAGAATTGTTTTTCTGATCAGACACAAGTACCTCACAGTTTTCAAGGCTATGTGAATTATGAAATGTGATTTAGTAGTTATCTTTAAAAGTGGTTTTGTTTTTCAGATAAAAGATCATAATCTGTTCTTTCTTCCAGGGGCCCAAGAAGTTCTCATTGACCCAGGTACATGATCTATGTGCTTAGTCTCTTTGGTTATTTCCTTTAAGTGCTTGTTTCATGGTGGTGTGAATGAATGCTTACAGTTTCTGGATTGTGATCTTTGGAACGTGCTGATTTAAGTAACTTTAAATCAGTACAGTTACAAACATGATCGCTGTTTGTTCCTTGTTTGATGGGGTACCCTATTGATTGTTGCTGTCTGTCCAGGAGGGAAGTCCTTCCTCCAGCATGGTTAAGTGAATGATTTGCAGTGTGCCTTTAAAATCCTCTGAATGCACTGAGCATGCCTGTCCCGTTAATTTTGAAGTCGTGATTCTGCTCTGATTCTGTGGCTTACGCTCCTCTCAGTGTGAATTTGAACTCTCTGTTGCATTTTGTGTGTGTGTTAAGAGGGAAAGACATTGTGCATTTTTTTTTTTTCAGAGGTGGGTTTTCCTTTCCCCTCTTAATGTCTTCTTTAATTAATATAGCAAAAATCTCTTTTATTGCAGTGCGTAATTATTTCAAAATGAGATTTATTATTTTCTGGCTTAATTGGAAACGATGACAAAGAGTCATTAAAAAAAAAAAAGGAAACCCTCCCATCCTTTGAAGGATAGAATTCGGGGGGTCATGCTTGCACGTGCTTTGTGGCCAACACACCTTCCCTCATCTCATGGTCTATCTTGCTTCTGAGATGAAACTGCTTCAGGTTTGTAGGTTTTTAACACTTGTGTTGCATTCTTCCGCTAGGCTGATGTTCCCTGATGGAGTTTGTGGAAGTGTTTCCCTTCCTGTGTAGAGAAAGGGAAGCAAATGCTTTGGAGTTTTCAGGAGACCCCAGTTGCTGATGAGAAAGCAGCTGAGGTTGGGCTCTCTAGCTGAAGGACACTCCTGCACCTCCTGGCTGAAACCAATGAACAATGAAATCAGTGTTAGGTGTGTTGGTGTTTGACCAGTAGAAGTTATTGAGGCCACACTGGCTAGTTTTGCCTGACAGGAAGTCCTGGATTCACTCGTGGGAGAACCGGATGCTTTACTAAGTAGAAGGAGCTTAGCGATGTCAGAAAAATCAGTCACACGTTGAAATTAAAGGAAGAATGTAATATGTTTTACTTCTGCAACTTTTCAAGATAAGGTGGTATTGGGATGAAACTGAGTCTTGAGTGCTGAGAGTGAAGTGGGGGTGTTTCTGTGGGTGCTGATGTTCAGGCGCATGTCAGGGTCCCATGGGAGAGCTTGAGGCTGGCTGCAGAGCTGGGGTCTGGTGTCCCAGGGCGTCCTCTGTCATGGTTCCAGGCGAGAAGGCCACAGCCTCGGCCTCTCCTCCCCTAGGGAGAGCAAGGAGAGATTGAGATTCTGTACCCCCACCCCCCCAGTCCTTTCATGCCCTGGGCCATTCCAATTCACTGGGAACCTTCTAGCCTCTGCTCGTGGGGCCTTTGTCCAGGGCTGGCAGCGCCCTCCCTTCACTCGCCATCATCTCCTGTCTCAGACGTTAGGCTCGTCTCCTCTGCCCGCTAAACCCCGGCACACGTGTGGGTGGGAAGCCCGCTGGTGGGGAGCCTTGCGCTGACTCTGCCTCTCAACGGCTGGTGTTCTCTCATTTGGGTCCATAGAAAACCCAGCCCGAAACTGGATCATTATCTTTTAATTTTTGAGCTTTCAATGGATGAGTTGTTTGAAGCAAACTGTCTCAGGGTTTTTGCTGCCCTCTTTCCGCACAGACGTTTCACGGGCCGGAAGGAGGAGTTTGACAGCCCCTGGTTACTGGCTCCAGTGCTTGTTTGGTGGGATGCACCAACACGAGCAAACCAGGCTTCTCCCCCAGCCATTTCTCACAGCTCAGCTTCCGAGCCCTTGATCGGCATTTGAAGCAGAATGCTTCGTGGTGTCACACTGTTATTTCCTGTCATTTCTGAATGTTTTGTGAACGGTCAGCCCCTGTTTCTAGTGAAATGATTTTTTGTCCAGGTAACTCAAATTTGCTTTTCCCATTTTCCTGTTGACGGGAGTTTCTTCCTCCTGTAATAAAAGTGAGCAGTTTGCACTTACAATGTCAGAGTGCTGGTCCAAGGGGCTTTTTCACTCTGAACAGTTTTTATGCTGTTCACCCACTAATATATGCAGAGGTTCCACTGTGTGCCCAGAGTGGTATGTCACCGTCCGTCTTGGGCGTTTTCATCACCCCAGTCTCCCACCGCTTGCCCTGACCTCCTCTGCCCCACGCAGCAGCTCCTATCTCTGGATTTGCCTGTTATAGACATTTCGTATAAATGGAATCCTACAACTTGTGGTCTTTTGTGACTGACCTCTTGAGCTTGGTGTAATGTCTTCAGTGTCCATGTTGTAGCATGGGTCAGCACTTCACGTTTTGATTTTGCTGAATGACGTTTTACCTTGTGGATAGACTTTTGGGTTGCTGCTCGTTTTTGGCCGTTAAGGAGTAGTGGTGCTATGAACATTCATGTGTAAGTTTTTGTGTGGACACGTTTCCAGTTCTCGTATGTGCCTGGGAAGTAGAAGTACTGGGTCATGGGGAAGCTAAATGTTTAGCTATTTGAGGACCTGCCAGATTGTTTTCCAAAGCGGTTGTGCTAGTTAACAGTCTTACCAGCACGGTATGAGAGTTTCAGTTTCTCTGTCCTCATCAATGCTTGTTATTATCTTTCCTTTTTTTTTTTTTGCAGTTCTATAACTTTATTTGATAATTACTGGATAATTACTGGATAGTAACCATCTGTAGATCTTTGATGATGGTGACAGATACGTAGGTAGCCAACATCCAGAGCTTGGGTGGTGAGTCTTCCTTATGTTTTCTGACAACCTCACACAACATGGGACACTCCTTGTTCCTTTGGCCCAGCAGCTTTGCTGATCTTGGTGTCAGCACACACATCTGGAGCTCCCGTCTCCTTAAAATTTCAGGATTTCTTTGACTAACCGAGGGGCGCGCTTCTCGGAAGCCCCTCCATGGAAGCTCTGGTGAAGGTTGATAGTCTGTTTTCTGGTGACCACCTTGTTGATGGTGGACTGAGCCTCCTTCTTGCTACCCTTCTTGGCAGGAGCCACCTAAAGCCAGGTGACAAGGAGGCTGCGAGTGGACTGGGACAAACCCAAGCCTGGTCCTCTCTCCTGGCCAGCTTCATGCAACCCTCCCTGGGGCTCTTGGAGTCCCAGGTCTGGGTGTTGTTATCTTTTTGATCACAGCTATTCTTACGAGTATTAAGTGGATTTTCCTTGTAGGGTTTTTTTTTTGGTTTGTTTGTTTAAAATGTAAATGTGATCTTTATTTGTATTTGTAAATATTTGTATACATTTAGTAAGGTAAAATATCATAAGTTTGCCATATTAGACATATATATATATATATATATATATGTATGTATGTATGGAGTATAGCTGATTTACCATGCTGTGTTGGTTTCAGGTATACAGTGGCGTGAGTCAGTTATACATACACTACATAGAATCCACTCTTGTTTGTAGACTCTTTTCCCATAATAGGCCGCTATGGAGTGCAGTTCCCTGTGCTATGCAATAGGTCTGCGTTAGTTAGCTGTTTTGTATAGATAGCAGAGTGTCTATGTCAATACCAGTCTCCCAGTTTATCCCTCCCCCCTTGATCCTCTGGTAATGTAAGTTTGTTTTCTGCCTCTGTGACTCTACTTCTGCTTTGTGAACAAGTTCACTTGCACCCTTTCTGTAGGTCCCACATGTAAGCAGTATCATTCATTTGTCTCTTGTGCCTCCCTTCACTCAGTACGACAGTCTCTAGGTCCGTTGATGTTGCTGCACGCGGTGTTAGTCTGTTCTTTTTTATGACCGAGTGGTACTCTATTGTATCTGTGTACCATAGTCTTCTTCATCCATTTCTCCACTGCTGGGCACTTAGGTTGCTCCCGTGTCCTGGCTACTGTAAACAGTGCTGCAGTGACGGTTGCAAGGCATGCATCTTTCTGGATTATAATTTTCTTCATCCTTGTAGTTTTGATTTGATTTCCTTTATAGCTAATGTGAAAGTGAAGTCGCTCAGTCGTGTCCGACTCTTTGCGACCCCATGGACTGTAGCTTACCAGGCTCCTCCCTCCATGGGATTCTCCAGGCAAGAGTACTGGAGTGGGTTGTCATTTCCTTCTCCAGGGGATCTTCCCGACCCAGGGATCAAACCCTGGTCTCCTGCATTCCAGGCAGACACTTTAACCTCTGAGCCACCAGGGAAGTCACATAGCTAATGGTACCAAACATCTTTTCATTGTGCTTATTGGCCATTTGTACGTTTTACTTGAAAAATGTCTTTTCAGATCCTTTATTTTTTTCTAAAGTATTTGTTTTTTATTTATGTGGCTGCTTAGGGTCTTAGTTGTGGCATGCAGGCCCCGTGTTGCAGCATGTGGGATCTAGCTCCCTGGGCAGGGAACGAACCGGGCCCCCTGCATTAAGAACAGGGAGTCTTAGCCACTGGACCAGCAGGGAAGTCCCCAGACCCTTTATTTTTGATTGGGTTATTTGTCTTTTTATTATTGAGTTGTAAGAGTTCCTTTTATGTTGTAGATGCAAGTTCCTCATCAGACGGCTTGCAAAAATTTTCTCCTGTTCTGTGTGTTGTTCTTCCATTTTCTTGATGGTGTCCTTTGAAGCACATACGTTTTAAATTTTGACAAAGTCCACTTTATCTAAATTTTCTTTGTTGCTTCTGCTCTCAGTGTCATATCTAAGATCTGAGCTATTTTATGTGAACTTCATATTTAAAGCAGTTTAATTCTTACAGCAGATCTAGGAGAGAGGCACTGTTGTTACCCCGTCTGTAGGTGAGGAGCCTGGGGTGCAGAGACGTGCGTTGACTCGGCAGGGTCACAGCTGGTGAGCGGGGGTGCGGGAATCCAGACCCACACATTTGTCTCCAGCGTCTGTTCTCTTCGCACCATCCTCTATTCCTTTCTATGCTGCTGCTGCTAAGTCACTTCAGTTGTGTCCGACTCTGTGCGACCCCTAGGACTAGTTAATTAAAGTCTTTACTTCTTTGAGTTCTTAATTAATTTTTTTTCCGCGTTAGGGACCTCATCTCTTCATTTACCTTGCAGGGCTTGGTGTAGCTTTATTTTAGGTCTAATGTAGGTGGAAGCATTGCTATCAGTTACTTCTTGTACTGTCCTCCCGTGATAATTGTTGCTAATTGACCTAATAAAGTCATGCTTAAGTCTTTCCTGGTCTGTACAATAGAAGTAGAGTCATAGCTAGAGAACACTTGAAGAAAGCATTTGATTTTATTTTGCTAACCAGTGAAATAAAACCTCAGTGTTGACGTAGATTATAAATTCTCCAGAGTAGGGTCATTGTCTCCCTTGTATTTCATTTTGTTTGGTCACCATGTGTCTAGATGGTGCCCTGTTGTCCAGCAGATTAGTTAGAGCGTGGTGCTCATGAATCATTGTGATGACAGAATTCTGACAACAGCATCTGCTGTTTGTTTCACAAGGAGAAAAGTAATATAGAGATACTGCTCAGATCTATTTTCAAAAGCCTGGAATTTTGAGAAGAGTTCCACAAGCCATAGAAAGATATTGTCACTAATTTTAAGTCTATCTTAGATACATTATGGTTACATAGCAGAGTAAATTTATTAACTAGATTTTACAAGAGAAGTATACTATTGATTATTTGTTTTAATTAAAATACTCTGCCTTGGATAAAGTAATTAGTGCTCATGAGTGAACAAGAATAAGTTTGCATTTATATATGACATGGGGGCAGGTTTCCTACATATATATACATGTTTTGATCTGTTTTTCAGAATATTTTTGTAGTTTTTCAACTATGTTCTAACTTTAGAATTGTACTTAAGAAGATTATCACTGTGTCTGGTGCAGTTTACACTGTTTATCCTGTCTTATGCACAGAATTCCACCATCTCCTGGGTAAAGATTTTCCTCTCATTATATTGAGTTAATGTCATAGTTACAGGAACTGTGATTTCTAGGCCTTGCTCTCCATGCTTTTGAAGTTGGCTGTCAAATATGACTTTCCCTATGTTTCTTGGGTTTTCATTGTTCAATTAGAATTTTTGAAGATGAATGTATTTTAATATTTTGTGCAGATTTCCCTAGAAACTTGATGCGTTTTCAGTTTATGAAAACTTAAATATACTCTTGTTTTTATTATTAATTTTTTATTTTTTAATTTAATTTTACTTTTAGCCACACTGCACGGCTTGTGGGATCTTGGTTCCCCAACCAGGGATTGAACCCAGGCCCCCGCCATGAGAGTACCAGCGAGTTGCTAAATCCTTGCTACTGGGTTGCCAGGCGATTCCCTACTCATTTTTAAGTAGTTACTTTTCACTAGGTATTTGTTTCTCTTTATAATAAAGACTTTTCATTTATTTTAAAATTAATTTATTTTTAATTGAGGGATGATTACTTCACACTGCTGTTGGCCTCTGCATTAGAGGAACACGAGTCAGCCACGGGCATACGCATGTCCCCTCCCTCCTGAAGCTCCTCCCCCTCCCACCCCTTCCTGCCCCTCTAGGTGTTAGAGAGCCCCAGTCTGGGCTCCCTGAGTCATACTGAAAGCCCGCACTGGTTGTCTCTTTTACATACAGCCCCGTGCAGGCTCTCTCGGCGTGTCCCACGCTCCCCTCCCCCGCAACCTGGGTCCATGTCTGTTCTCTATGTCTGTGTCTCTACTGTTACCCTGTAAGGAGGTTCACAGGTTGCCCTGTGAAAAAAGGTAGCAGATGACATATACCTTTTACACTTGGCTTTTTTTGGTTTTATTTTTTTATTTTACTGTGTCTGTTTTTACCATCTTTTTATGGACTGGACATCAGTCCATATCAGCTTGCGAACATCATCCTGCTTCCCTCTCCAGGGCATCTTCCCGACCCAGGGGTTGAACCTGGGTCTCCTGCACTGCAGGCAGATTCCTTACCTTGGGCACCACCCGCGAAGCCCCGTTCATTTTCTCTACGTGTTCTTATGTATTTTACTGTGTTTTATTTAACCAGCCTTCTACATGTGGACATTTTGATTGTTTCCATACTCTGTAAATTACAAATGACGCTGTAGTGAATAAGCTTGTACGTGTGCGTTTTTGTGTTGTTGGAGTTGTGTCTTTGGCATAAATTCCTACATAGAGAATCACTGGATCAAAAGGTAAATATGTATGGACTTCTGTTTAATTTTGCCAAATTCTTCTCCATCAGGGTCACGCCGTTTGGCATTCTCAGTGGCAGTGCATGAGAATGCCTTTTCAGCACAAGTTCACCTGCAGAGCCCGTTGTTAAGCGTTTACGTTTTTGCCAGACAGTTGAGAAATGCTATCTCTTACTATTAGTGAATTTGAATCTATTTTTAATGTATAAAGGCTATTTCTATGTTTTTTAAAATGAATTATCTGCTCATATCTTTTGCTCATTTTGTTCTTCTGGATTTTTAGATTTTTTTTTCTCTCAATTTTTATGGCCTGTTTATATGTTAGGGATATTAGCCCTTGGTGATGTATGTTGAAAATACTTTTCTCTTTGGTTGCTTATGTTTTGGCTTCATATATAGTAGTTTCCCTGTGTTTTTAAGTAATTGAATTTATTAATTTTTAAACTTGCCTTTGGGTTTGAATCATATTTGGGCTTCCCTGGTAGCTCAGCTGATAAAGAATCCGCCTGCAATGCAGGAGACCATGGTTTGATTCCTGAGTCGGGAAGATCCGCTGGAGAAGGGATAGACTACCCACTCCAGTATTCTTGGGCTTTCCTGGTAGCTCAGACAGTAAATAATCTGCCTGCCGTATGAGAGACCTGGGTTCCATCCCTGGGTTGGAAAGATCCCTGGGTTGGGAAGATGCCTGGGCTGGGACAATCCCCTGGAAGCATCCTTAGAGAGCCTTTCCTTATATTCAGGTTTTAGATGAACTTACCCAAGTTTTTGAGCTTCTTTTATGCTCTTCTGTGGTGCATTTAACTCCTGGACCATTTGGAGTTTGTTCTTGTGTTTGGTGTGAAGTGTGGTTCTGGTTTTGTCTTTCCCCAGATGGCCTTCCAGCTGTCCCAGTGCTGGTCACTGACACGTCCACCTTTGCCCCAGTCATTGGTGCCGGAGGAGTTTATCCCACACTTGTCCTGGTTCACAGCAGACTTCCCAGCTGCCCCGTCTTCCTGCTGCTCCCCAGCAGGTCAGGGCTGGTGGTGCCCACGGGGCAGGGCTTGTCTCCTCATTAGGGAGCAGATGCGGGTGACCTCGTGTAGTGCCAGCCTGCTGGTCGTTGCTGGAATCGCCGTCACACTGGTACCTGCCTGATCCAAGCCCTTGTTGTTTGTGTGGTTTTGCCTTTCTCTCTCTGCTGCCTCACCAGTCTCTGCTTTATTCCCTCTGTTCCTGCTTCTCTTTGTCAAGTTTCCACCTTGTGCCTCCTGTACGCTCTTGCCCGTCCTAGGAACGCAGTGACTCCCTCTTGACTGAATGATTAAACGGTCGTTGGGTTGATCCTTGAGAGCCCTTGTGATGATTCCCCCCCAACTTTCCCGTCCTTCTTAACTGTGCCCTCTCCTTTCCTTTGCTCTTGCCTGGGTCTCAGCTTGCCCGCGGCACTGCTTTTTCCTGTCTATATACTCCATGTTTCACAGGTTCACAATAATGTTACATGTGAGCTGTCAGAACTTTATAAGTGTCAAGAAAGATCAAACCCATTGCATACCAGTATTTTTAGAGGGTGTTATTCTTCTATTGAGTGAAATTAAATCATCAGCCTCACTAAGCTCTCCCATGAGCTGTGTTCTTTTTATGTTCCCACAGATTATATTTTTCTGGGTTGCTGCCTATGCCTTTTCTCCCAGCCTCACTCCTGGAGTTCAGTAAATCATTAAAATTGAAGTAAAAGTCTCTCAGTCATGTCTGACTCTTTGCAACTTCATGGACTATGTAGTCCATGGGATTCTCCAGGCAAGGATACTGGAGTGGGTAGCCTATCTCTTCTCCAGGGGATCTTCCCAACCCGGGGATCAAACTGGGGTCTCCTGTCTTGCAGGCAGATTCTTTACTAGCTGAGCCACCAGGGAAGCCCAAGAGTACTGGAGTGGGTAGCCTATCCCTTCTCCAGGGGATTTTCCTGCCCCAGGAATTGAACCGGGGTCTTCTGCATTGCAGGCAGATTCTTTACTGGCTGAGCTACCAGTTCAGTTCAGTAGCTTAGTCGTATCCGACTCTTTGCAACCCCATGAATTGCAGCATGCCAGGCCTCCCTTTCCATCACCAACTCCTGGAGTTCATTCAAACTCACATCCATTGAGTCGATGATGCCATCCAGCCATCTCATCCTCTGTCGTCCCTTTCTCCTCCTGCCCCCAATCCCTCCCAGCATTAGTCTTTTCCAGTGAGTCAACTTCGCATGAGGTGGCCAAAGTACTGGAGTTTCAGCTTTAGCATCACTCCTTCCAAAGAACACCCAGGACTGATCTCCTTTAGGATGGACTGGTTGGATCTCCTTGTGGTCCAAGGGACTCTCAAGAGTCTTCTCCAACACCACAGTTCTAAAGCATCAATTCTTCGGCGCTCAGCTTTCTTCACAGTCCAACTCTCACATCCATACATGACTACTGGAAAAACCATAGCCTTGACTAGACGGACCTTTGTTGGCAAAGTGATGTTTCTGCTTTTGAATATGCTATCTAGGTTGGTCATAACTTTCCTTCCAAGAAGTAAGCATCTTTTAATTTCATGGCTGCAGTCACCATCTGCAGTGATTTTGGAGCCCCCCAAAATAAAATCTGACACTGTTTCCACTGTTGCCCCATCTATTTCCCATGAAGTGATGGGACCAGATGCCATGATCTTCGTTTTCTGAATGTTGAGCTTTAAGCCAACTTTTTCACTCTCCTCTTACACTTTCATCAAGAGGCTTTTTAGTTCTTCTTCACTTTCTGCCATAAGGATGGTGTCATCTGCATAAGTCTCAGATGTGAGTGGTGTCTCAGATAAGATTATTGATATTTCTCCTGGCAATCTTGATTCCAGCTTGTGCTTCTTCCAGCTACCAGGGAAGCCCCTAAATCATTAAGGGAACCCTCATTGTCAGTGGTTCCCCCCACATTTTTTTTAAAGAATAGGGGGACTGTTTGCTCCTTCTCCCTTGTTGGGAGCTTCTTGATGAGGTGAGTTTCCATAGGAGGAATGAAGACCCACCTCGTGCTGACTCCCACTCATCCCCTTCCTTTCTTCAAGGGAAAAGGGTCAAATTTGACAATATAAAGACAAATGGTTAGAGCTGCTGAGATGATGAAGATGACCTATCACCTATGAAATATTACTCCACGCCAGAACGCAGTGTGCCGTGACCGTGAAGAACACACAGTGCAGGCTGAGCGCGGCAGCTAGAAATGGAGGCCCGAGCCCACACTCTGCGATGGAGAGATGGCTCTGAGGTCTGGAGAGCTGGCGGGAGAGCTCGGCCTCTCCAGGACCGTTCCCTGTCCTGCAGAAACAGGGCTCACTAGGAGTCCCCCTTTGTAGACTCGCTGTGGCTTGTAAAAGAGGACACGCGTGGACACCCCCCCGACAGGTCCTGATTCCTCGTGAGTGTAGAATGACGCAGGTTTCCCTGGGATGGAATCATGACCGCCCAGGGTGGCCCCTCAGGGCTCCGAGGGTGCTGCGTGCTTTGGAGATGGACTTCTCAACTCTGCAAGGACCCAGGGTTGTGTCACTGGGCCTTGGTGATTTGAATCTATTCCTTAGAAAGTATAGATTTTAGGTATTTTTTCATGTGTGCATGCCCTCTTATTGTTTATGGTTCTACCCTCTCATCTCTTGCTGGGATTTTCACAAAATCTGTAGAAACACGAAATCCGAGGCCACCTGCCTCCTCCTGTCTCTCTCTTTTGCTTCTTTTTCCCCTGATTGAAGGGGTCTCTGTATAGGGAATGTTCTTTGTTATTCTTTTCCTGGAATCTCTCTCTCCGTCTGTCCATCTTTCACCTGTCTTTCTATCTGCTTACTCTTCCATCTTGTTCCAAAAAGCATCAGAGGCAGCTTACAGAATACCAGAATACCAGATGAACTGGTGAGAAATGGGGCCCGGTTTAGACGGCAAGGCGAGGAGATGAGCTTCCGCGAGGGGTGCAGGCCATGTGAGGCACACACCTTTGCCCCGTGAGCTCCGAGATCGACAGCAAGCATGTGCCGGAGTCCCCCAGCAGAAACACGAGGGAGACAGGATGCTCGCTGTCCATGAAATAAACAAGGGGCTTAGGAGAAGCCAGCTTTTCCTCCTCTGAGGCTTAGGAGAATAATTTTTGAATGTTCTCTGAAATCAAAGAGTATTTCATCTTTCTTTTTTTTTGTCAGAGTTCTCTGTGTCATTGGTTACATTCTGTAAATGGAAATGTCTCCAGAACTCTTGCCCCTGTGTGTACGATGGCTAGGGAATTAGGTGGTTCTGCTTATTGACAGGGCTTGGCCAGAAATAGGAAATGACAGCCTCAGAAAGGATGTCAGTATCTGCAAGTTATGTTTTCTTTTCAGTGCTCAGTTAGGGAACCTTTCCACCTAGTGTATCTCCGTTTGCGGGTGCAGTGTGGCCTCTCGCGCATTAAGAGCTTTAGTGCTGGGAGACGGTGCATGCTGACTACATTGCCGTCAAGACAACTGAGCTAGTTATTGCAGACGTGTTACTTTTATATGATGCGTTTCATGTTCTTTAATAAAAAGTTTCAACAGGGAGGAAGGCTTTATTCTGAGTTAATTAACATCGAATACAGTGCTTTGACTGTTTAGACTATTAAAGGGAAGGGGTAAGCGGTGAAGACGTTTAAAAACGGTGTCCTTATTTAAATTTCAGTCGGGAGTATTCAGGCTTTATCTTACCTGTGCCCCTCTTTTAAAGTAACAAAGCAACAAGACGGAAAAAGCGAAAGGTTATTTCTTGTCTTCCCCTCGGTGTGCAGGTGCGCTCACTACCAACGGCATCAATGCAGACACCAGCACGGAGATTGGACGGGCCAAGAACTGCCTGAGCCCCGAGGACATCATCGAGAAGTACAAGGAGGCCATCTCCTACTACGGCAAGGTGCTGCACCCTGCGGGTCCTTTGCGTAACCGTGCTGCTTTAGCCGGGAGTCCCTGTTGTGTGTGCCCTGGGTAATACTGCCGCGGGGTCCTCTAGTTGGTTGTTTCTGTAAGTATTCGTGTGTTGTTCCCGGGTGCATAATACCATATGCCTGAGAATGGTTTTTGTTGATTGAAAACGCTGTATATTTAATTTAGTGTCTGAAAAAAGGGGGGAAAGCGGCTACCATAGCCCCACTACTCGAGATAACATCTCAATATCTATTTTCTTTCCTTTTTTTTTGCCAGTATGTATTATCTGTATCATAAAAATGGTGAGATTCTGTACTTATTTACTGCGTGGAGACGTACATTTTTCATTTGGCATATTATGTGTGTTTCTACATTATCGAATTTTCTGTGACATGGTTTTTAATCAGCTGTAAAGCAATCCATCTTGTGGATACACCATTTTTTTTTTTTTTTTACTTTGGACTGAAGGAAAGTTTAAATTTCAAATATATTTAACTGAAATACTGGAAAAGGGCCTGGGGTTGTACAGAAGAGTGATAGGCGAGTGAAAAATGAATGTCCCCTACTTCCCCTCCCCTTATTCCCTAAGAGAAGCAACTATTAACAATTTGGGCTTCCCAGGTGGTGCTAGTGGTAAGGAACCCACCTGCCAATGCAGGAGACATAAGAGACTCAGGTCTGATCCCTGGATCGGGAAGATCCCCTGGAGAGGGAAATGGCAACCCACTCCAGTATTCTTGCCTGGAGAATCCCATGGACAGAGGACCCTGACGGGTTACAGTCCATGGGGCTGCAGAGTCAGGCACGACTGAAGTGACTGGGCACAGCACGTGTCCCCTTCGTGACCTTTATGCCTGTGAAATATACATGTGCATGTACACATATATGAGAAATAGATGCCTATACCTCTGCAGAGTATATGTATGTATATACGTTTTATTTAAAAAAATGAGAGCATACTATATAATTTTTTCCGCAGCTTGCTGTTTGCACTCAGCCATGTATCATGGATAGCCTCCCATTTCAGGTTTGCTTGACCCTTTCAAACAGAGGCTCCTTCCAGTACGTGGGTGTAGTCATAGCTCCATCAGTTCCTTTTGTGGGAGAAGGGCATGAATAAGACACCTGCGGCAGGGCCAAGTGCCTCCCCTCAGAGTTCCCGGCTCACCCTGACTTACCCAGTCACCGTCTTGTGGATGGACACTTAGGTTTTCCCACTTTCTCACTCTTAGGAAACATGCTTGACCGAACATTCTTAGTCTTGTCCAACAGGTTCTTGTGTTCTTGTGTGTTCTTGTGTTCCTTTAGTTAAGATTTCTGGAAGCTTAGTCACTGGATATGACATTTACATATATCACTGGTTACTTTCAAGTTACTTTCCAAATTTGTTCTCCAACAGGGGATGAAAAGATGGAGAATTACTCATTTAACCAATTCTCTTATTACTGAGTATTGTATACAGCCTAGACAACACCCCAAACACAGGGAACTCCAGGGCAAACTGTAACAGTAAGGACTTTACAGCCAATGATGTCTTAGGTTTTGTTTACAAAGTGTCAGCAGATTGCCAGGAAAGCTCTGTAAGAGAGTATTCTAAGAAAATACCAAAGAGAAAACCCATCAGGAAAAGATTCACTATATTAAAAACGGTTTGACCACAACTTAAATGAAAAACCACGTAAACGAAATGCAAGCAACATCAAGAAAAAGATCTGGGATGTATGTCTATGACAGACATGAAGCTATCACCCACAATTTACAAAGAGCTATCACAAAGCAGTAAGAAACGCTCCCTAATTTAAATGTGTGCAAAGGACAAGATGGTGGTAGTCTGTGGTGCTGGGCCTTCTCTGATGCAGGGGGATTTCCGCCTTGGTTTTGGAGTCAGGCAGACCTGAGTTCACATCCTGCCTTCACCAGTTGCTAGCTTTGTGACCTGGGGCAAGATACTGTACTTTTGGGGGGCCCTATTTCCTTTATCTGTAAATAAGCTTAGTACTTATTTTAGGGTTTTATATTAGAAGTGAATGAGATAATTCCCTCCTGTATTTCTAAAAGTATCAATCGAATAGTTCTGTGCTTAATGTTGGTGCCTTGGTAGGTGGTTACTAGGGAATCAACAGTGAAAAATGGGCATGGCCCCTCAGCAGAGAGCTTACGTCCCAGGACGATGCTTGTAAGCCCAGGTATGGAGCAGACTTCTAGAAACGTCCTGTTCGTTATGATTGCAGTTTAAATCTCATTGTAATATTTAAAATGTTGTTGTTGTACTCAATCATGTCTGACTCTTTGAGCCCCCATGGACTGTAGCCCCCCAGGCTCCTCTGTCCATGGAATTCTCCA
This sequence comes from Redunca redunca, assembly GCA_006410935.1. NCBI lineage: Eukaryota > Metazoa > Chordata > Mammalia > Artiodactyla > Bovidae > Redunca > Redunca redunca. The sequence continues at coordinate 836,315 of SJYQ01000274.1, read as the reverse complement.
GGCAAGAATACTGGAGTGGGTTGCCATTTACTTCTCCAGGGAATCTTCCCGACTAAGGGATTGAACCTACATCTCTTGCGTCGCATGCGTTGGCAGGCAGATTCTTTAGCGCTGTGCCTCCTGAGAAACCAATGTTTAAAATATGTAACTCTAATCAAAATATGTGAAAAAAAAAACCAACCAAAACTGAGATGACCTTTTTCCCTTCAGTAGTTTTCTTAAGAGTTTTGTAGGCAAGGAAATAATTTTATTTCAATGGAAACAAGTCCCTGTTAGATTCTGTTGTGTTGTTAAATGGTATATAAAACTGATATACTTTTTACATCCATATTAATAGTTAGGTAAGCACAGTTCCTGCTTGTGCCATCTTTGGTAAATTAAATGTAACTTATCACAGGTTCTGTGCATGTTGTTTTAGAAACGAGGATGTAGTGGAGGCCTGCTCCTTCTGGCACAGTCATTTCTTTTTCTACCTTACAAATAATTTTAGTAAGGAACATGAGCAACTGTGTATTTCTGCTTCTTAATAATCCATAAGTGGGCAGACTGCATTTTTGTGAGTGGTTATACCAGGCAGGCCTTGGGGTCTCAGCCGATACTCACTGAGGGGGTGGCCAACTCCGTGGCACATTTGATGCCTTTCTGGGTGTGGACAGGGGTCTCCCGGCCTCGGGTTCTCTCCAGGCACCAGGATATATGGATATATTCACCTCTGGAAGCCTCTTCCCCAGCCGCAAGAAGTCTTAAGAAAACTCAATTGAAAATTGCTCCAGCTCAGGACTGTCAGGAAAGAGAGAAAAAGGGTAGAAGGACAGGGAGCAAGTAGGGTTCACACTGGGGCCTTGGGAAAGAGGAGGGCGCAGGAGGGGGCCTGGCCCCACACAGTGTTCCAGTGGCCGAGGGCAGCTCTCCTGCCAGGTGTCACCTTAGGCAGAACCTGAAGAGCTAGCTGGAGGTGAGGTTGGAGGAGGACCGTTACTGAGCAGCAGCCGAAGTCGTGGTGCCTTCTCTGTTCACGTGTCTTCACTTGTCCTTCCTCTCAAGACCTGAGAAACGGGAACAAGTAACGCAGGGAGAAAACTAGACACGCGTCAGGCGCGCTGAGCGGACAGACACAGTGGCACAGGGAGCTAGGACTGCTGCCACAGAGCGCGTGAGCCGGCAGCTCCTGCCTCAAAACCTCAGGTGTGAGAGAGTCTAAGGGCACAGGAGCCAAGCGGAAAGAGCAGCGGAGTCTCCATGGGTAGTGTTTTCAAATTCTGTAAAACAGCCAGCTACTGTTGACTGTATTACTCGAAGGAGTGCTAACATTTGTATATGTGCGTTTGTAGGCTCACTCAATCCCTCCAGCCTCTTTTGCCCCCAGGAGTTGGGATAGCCTTTCTCAAGCACGAACTTGGCTGGGCGGTGCTGCAGGTCCTCGCGCTGGGGAGGTGCTGCTCAGTGTCCCCGAGCCCCCGGGTGCAGCCTGCACGACGCGACAGAAACCTCTCTTTTCTCTTCTGACCCCACAGTATAAGAACGCTGGGGTGATTGAATTAGAAGCGTGTGTCAAGGCCGTCCGCGTCCTCGCCATTCAGAAGCGGAGCATGGAAGCGTCGGAATTTCTCCAGAACGCAGTTTACATTAACCTTCGGCAGGTGGGTGTATGTCCGCCTCCGCGTGGAGGGCTTAGCGCGGTTCTCCTGGAGCTTTTGCACCACAAGTCTGTCTGGTTTTGCTGTGCTAGGATTCAGTGTAGTCAAAACCCCGGAGTCAGAACTTGAAACCCTGGTTAAGGGAGCTGTTGTACTTCTTTATATTATGGTCTTTTACTTTCAAAATTCAAGATTTTGTTCTTTCAAAACTTTTTTTTGATTGGAGAGAGAACTTTGCTGTTAACAGCTTTGCGGCCTTGGCCAAGCTTTAATGCCTCTTTTTTGGTCACTTGATGTGATTGCAATTGTGACCCTGTCTGGGTTGTTCATGTTATAAAATATGAAGTGTGTGAAAGGACTTCATACAGCTCGTTGTACACCGCAAGCATCCCACACATATGACCTGGATCTGGATGTATTTTTAATGAGATAGAATCACCAGAACGTTTAGTTGCATATTGCTAATGTAAAACCCCCAAATCAGTAATCCAGCTAAACACCTATGGTCTTTCTAGTCCCCTTTGGATTTTTACAGCCAGGGCCGCCAAGACGCAAAAGTGAAGCAGTTTGCTCAGGGCCCCATGGCTAGGGTGAGAAGACAGGTGACTGTCCTCGAGCAGATCTCGCTCAGCCCGGCATTGTGCTCCGAGCGGGCCTAAAGGTGGGGAAGGCAGAATCTGCTCTCATTGTGCCGACAGTTTCGTGGCAAAGGTGGATACTCACCAGGTGAAGAACTTGGAGTTTATTCTTACAACAGTGGGTTTCAGCAGAAATGCCTTAAAAGCACAGGAATGATGGGACCCCCCCCTTTGTCTGCAGCAGGGTGAGTGTGGTGGGGACCAACCGGGAGCTCTTGAGGGGATGTAGGGGATGTAGGGTATGTAGGTGGCTTCACTGGAGTGGTGGTGGGGTGGTCAGTGGGAAAAAGTCAACAGATTGAAGACGTGTGTTTAGGTAAAAGGAAGGAATTAGTGACCTATGTGAGGGCCAGACGGAGTCATGCCCAGGTTTCCAGCTTGATTGATCAGGTAAGGACGGTCATGCTGTGTTCAGAGAAGAGACTCTGCAGAGGGAGTTTGTGGGGCAAGCTGATGGAGGCAGGTGTGTCATGAAAAGACTTGAATATGTGGGTCTGGGGGCCTCAGGTGAGAGAGAGGGGAGTCGGGAAGGGAGGGAGAGAGACTGCAACGTCATTTTACATTCTGAACACGTAAGAGAGGATGGCAGGCCTCTGTCACAGAGGCTTAGTATGTTAACGTTTTGCCATATTGACTGCAGAGCTTCTTAATTTTTAAAATAGAAATAAAATAGAAACAAAGCCGTGGAGTTAACGTCTTAGAGTTGATATGTATTCTGCTCATACGTATTTTGATACCTCACATATTTATAACCACAGTCTATAAAATGTTGAATATTTTAGTGTAAGAGTTAACCACAGGGACTAGGAATACACACGATTGGGACTTGAGTCTGGCTTTCGTCCCCCTGAGTGAATTACTTAGCCTCTCTGTGCCTTCTCAGAAAAGGTTGAGGTTTCTGGTAAAGACGGGCAGGAAAAGCGAAAATCCACCACTTGACAGGGAAGGGTGGAAGCCAGCGGTCGGCAGCACCGGCAGATGAACGGACGTCTGGGTTGGGCAACCACTCACTGAGGTTTCTGGGTGAGCCCTGGGCCAGGCAGTGCGTTTGTAGGGATGAGTAGGCATGATTCCTGGCTCTGAGGCTGCCATCCAGGGAGCAGCCCTGGGCACACGCAGCCCCCGTGGGACAGCTCAGGGTGCAGTCCTGGGACCTGTGCTGAGGGCAAGATGAGGGCTCTCCCGAGGGGTCTCCCTGTGAAGAGAGGAAACGACCCATCCACAGCGGCCTAAGAGCCCCCGAGCAGGGCGCCAGGTACAAAGCCTTGACCAGGCTCAAACTTGGAGCTCAGGGACCAGAAGTCACTCTGTGGCCTGAGCGGCCTTCTTTCTGAAGGATGGTGGGTGGAAAAGATGCTTAAAAGGCAGACTGATTGTTAGGTCTTGAGCGAAGGTAAAGACACGTGGATTCGTCAGGCAGGCATGAGGGAACCCTAAGGGTGTGTGGACCCAGCTGGGGCATTGCGCTGGAGGACAGGGTCGTGGGCTTGTGCATGGACCCTGCTTTGTACTTACAGGAGAATCCCTCCATATCTCTGTATTTTCATCTGTAAAATGATGGGATGGCAAACTCATGGTGACCTGAGTGTCAGCTCAGACACTCTGTGTCCAGCCCTGTCCAGTGTCATCGTGCAGAGCTGCTCAGCAGCTGCCCTTACACACTGCGGCCGGAGGCGGTGGAGGGACGTCTGTCGTGGCCGGTGGAGGAGGGGGCGGGGGGTTTTGAATGGACACTGAGAGCAGGCTGTAGAACCGCAGGCCGGCTGGTGGAGGGTCGGCTGTGGGGAGCACTTGGCAGACTTTGTGTCTTAAGACTCGCTTGCCTTTACGGACCAGAGTTGCCTTTGCAAATTCATGTTGAGCATTTGGGCTTTTGGCGAGGCTCTTCCCACAGGTGGGTATATAACACAGCGTGTTTTATAAGGTAATGTGCTTTTGTTTAGCGTGTGGAAATTTGCACCTGCTGGGAACAGCCCTCCTCTACTGGCCTGGTCTTTGTGGAACACTAGGGGTCAGCAGAGCCATGCGGAGGGTCAGCGGCCGGCCTCGCCACGGTGGGCGTGGGCCTGTGGAGCTCTCCCTGGCTCGCCACTCTGCTGGAGTTGGCTCATCCCTGTGTGTGGTTGCCTGATGAGCAGACAGCAAAGTGGTGAGTTCTGGAGAGACTTTACAATGACAGTGACGACGAGGAGCGCCCTGGGTTTTCCAGAACCAGGGTGAGCTTTTGGTTCTCGATCAGGTGTCTCCTCCTGATGGGTCAGTCCTGTGACTCCTGTTGCCTGATGTGGACACGCTGAAAAGAACCGAGAGGGCGTTATTGCAGGTGCCTTCTGCCTGAAGAAGCCCCATGCACATGCGAAAACTGAAAATCCATTTGGGTCTGCTGGTGTTGGGAAGGGTTTCTGCATGTTCCAGGAGGGTTCTAGGCAGGACTCCTCTTCTTTGTGAGCAAGGACGTGGATCCACCTGTCTTGTCTTCAGTTGTTTACGGGAGTGGTTCATGGGCATTAGCATTGGCAAAAAGCTGCGAGCTTGGAGTCCGAGAGCTGGCTACAGATTGGTGTAGTGGCCCTGTAGGTCTCATCTGCAGCTGTTCAGGGCGAAGGGAGAGAGCAGTGTGAACCTTGCAGCCAGCGCCAGGTTCCAATCGCTGTTTCCTCTCCGTGTGACCGTGGACTGGGAGGTGGCCTCCTTTAGCCTGTTTGTGAATCTGTAAAATGGGTATGACAATATTCACTTCTTCCTGGATATGCTGTGAATTGTCAGTGGGATTATAACACATGTAGAGCGCTTCCCACGCCGCTTGGCACTTAGGAAGCGTTCATTGTCTGTCCCACCGGTGATGTGTCAAGGCAGGAAGGGCAGCTCCTGTTTGTGGAGGAACCGCTAGCAGACTCTTGACTAGACTGTGAATTTGGTTATTTCCTTCAGTCCTTGTAGCCGCTTGTGCTAAGTCTGTTTATTCTCATTGACGGAAGAGGAGCCTCAGAGTAAAGAAGACTTGGTCATTTGTCCCAAGTCAGACCATAATTTCGGGTGCAGGGGCCTCGGTAAAGTGTGCTCATTCGGCTTTTCCCTTCCCTCCGTTCTGTACCGGAGGCCAGGCACCAGGCTTGTAGCCTAAGAATATTCCATAGGTTTTATTTACATTCCATAGGGTTCCTGTGCTGCTCGAGCACAATGTCCAGAGGGGGACATAGGTGCTAATAGATAAACAGGAAAGCAAATGAGCACACACTGTCATCAGTTCTGCAGAGGAAAAGAACATACCTTGCCCTGCAGGGCTGGGGAACTTTCTAGTTGGGGCTGCTCTGGTGTTAATCTTAGTAAAACAAGTTCTGTTACCAGACAAAGACAGAAGGACAAAGCCTCTGTTACCAGAGCAGCCTTTAGTAGCTGTGGCTCTGGCCTCTGGAGCAGAGGCTCAGTAGCTGTGGCTCACAGGCTCAGTTGCTCCGTGCCATGTGGGATCTTCCTGGACCAGGGATCGAACTTGTGTCTCCTGCACTGGCAGGTGGATTCTTTGCCACTGAGTTACCAGGGAGGCCCCTGAACCCCGTTTTAGAGAGGAGGAAATAAAGGCCAGGTGTTTGCACGCAGACCTTGTCAGTGCCACCGCTGGTCTTCTTCAAACCTAGTTTGCTGTGGCTGCAAAGTCCAAGCTCTGTGAACTGCATCCTGTAGCTTCTTCCAAACAACCCAGATGACTGAAGTTAATTTTCCTCATTAGTAGGAAACCTCAATGACCACAAGAGAAAGAGGTGGTAAGGAATTGTTTGGAAAACTAGCGAAAAGCCCCATACCTTCCAGCTGTGGGAGCTTGCTCCCAGACCAGTAACTCTCATCCCGGCACCTCCTACAGGTCTGATGTTCAGGAACGACTGAGCCGTTTGAGAACATTTCAGCTTGTGACACTGTTGATTAGAACCTGCGGCCTCTTGGTCCCTGGTTAATTTTCTGTTCAAAGCCATTTGCATTTTCTGCGGGCTACTCTGCTCAGATGTAAGAATAGCCTCTTTAAAGTTCTTGATGCAGTTTCTTAATGAGGCTGTTGCTAAGAAAACCTAGCAAAAACCCAGTAGATGTGCACATAATAATGGTAACCTCGGAACTTTGTCTGTTTAAGCTCAGAATCAGAGGTGTGGGGGACTGAGGAAGGGCTTTCTGACAGAAGGGGGCCAGTGTAAGGATGCAGCTCAGGTTAGACGGAACAGCTCCATCCCAGCCACCGGGGCGCCTGGCCTCAGGACGTGTGCCGTCCTCACAGAGAAAGGAGGGGTTGCATGGGGAGGGAGGAAAGTCAAGGTCTTTGTTGGAGAAGGCGAAAGAGAGGGAACCGGGATTTCTGGTTGAACAGGAGAACAGGAGTCAGGAATATGGCTTGAGGTCCTCCTATTTGGTGGGGAGGAGTTTTGTGGGGACCTGAGGAGGAGGGAGTCTGTCTTGGAGGGTAGTCCACGCAGTGGAGAAATGGGCAGGACCGGGGGCCCTGCCCCGTGAGCTGCTTGCAGGCTGGGGCGCGGGTTGCCTCCATCCTTACACTGGATCCCCAGGCCTTGGTTTGCAGGCCAGAGCAGTGACGAGACGGGGAGACGGCTGGTGGGAAAGGAAAGCAGAGAGCAGTGCCCCGGGGCTGTGCTTGCTACGTTCTGCACCACCAGGCCTGAGCCGCTTGGGGTCTGGGGAGGGTGCTCGGCTGGAGAAGGATGGTTCGGACTTTCCCACGTGGGACGCACAGCAGCTGTGTACCCCACAGGCCCTCTGGCTCCTGCAGCTCGCTATCTTTCTTCTTGCTTCAGCTGCCGGGGTCCTTTGAGCTGCGTCTGCCGTCGGCTCTGTTAATTACCCCTGCTTCACCTGGCCCTTGTTTCATCTAAATATTAAGTCCCCATTTCCTCCTCATCCTCATTTTTGTCTTTTTGTCATTGTTGCTAAATTGTGTTAAAAAATTTTTTTTTGATTTATATCCTTTTTAAGAATGAGGCCCAAAGTAAATAACTGTGTACACAGACTATCACAGACACTTACTGCTTTGAAAAATGCTAAGCTGTTTACCTAGTCGTCACAGTGCTGGCTTGTAGTCGTGCTTAAGAGACAGAAGCGGCCATCACTCCATCATAGGGTGGTTAGGTGGTGGTTAGGTTAGGTGGTGGATGAAAGAAAACTTCTTGTAAGCCATGCAGGCCAAGGTCAGTGTGGTTATTATTGACATTTCATTTTCTTTCTCACTGGTTCTATCTATTTGTGTTTTGAGAAGTCACGTGTTTTAAAATTCCTGCCCAAATTCCAGTGACTTTCCCTTTCTTTTTCTCTTTCCCTTCGCTGCGTCTTACCTTCTATGTAGTAGATGTCTTTGTCCCAGAGAATACGGGCCTTCTTAGCAGGAGGACAGGGTGAGCATGGAAGCGTGAGGTGCAGAGAAGGCCTTGGCACGTCCACGTGGAGCCGCGTCCGTGCCTCTGCCTCCTACCACGTCAGCGCACCGACGCGGCTTCCCCGTGCCTTCATCGGGTCCCTGTTTTACGGAGAAGTGGTCTGGTTCCCTTTTTCACCTGGAAGGCTCTCTCACGTGCTCTCCCCCTTCCCTCCGGCGCCTCAGCTCTCCGAGGAGGAGAAGATCCAGCGCTACAGCATCCTCTCCGAGCTCTACGAGTTGATCGGCTTCCACCGCAAGTCCGCCTTCTTCAAGCGCGTGGCCGCCATGCAGTGCGTGGCCCCGAGCATCTCGGAGCCTGGCTGGAGGGCCTGCTACAAGCTGCTCCTGGAGACGCTTCCTGGCTACAGCCTGTCGCTGGATCCACAGGACTTCAACAAAGGTACGGGAGCCGAGAGTTACTTCACCCCAATTAATGCGGAATGAAAAATTAAACAGGAGCCCTGCTGTTTGTCTGTGTTGGATGGTGTTGGTGGTCAGGCTCATACTGTTGGTCGGGTAGTTTTGAACCTGAACTCGGCCCCTGGCTTTGGTCCCGGCCATTGGTGGTGTGTTAAGTGCAGGGGGTTGGGTGGAACTGGAGGTCAGCTGCCAGCAGGCGTTTCTTGGTTCTTGCTTTGTGCTGGACACTGTGCCACGTGTTGAGGACACTCAGCCGTGTCTGATTTCACCCAGTGGCACTTCTTCCAGATCTTTCACTGTCGCCCAAACAGAAATCACAGCGGGTTTTCCACCTGCCCTGTCACCTGCTCTTCCTCTGATTACTTTTTCCTCTGCGTTCCCCCAAGAGATGAGGTGGCATCTAAGGTTTGTGAGCACATGTTCCATGGCTGGCACTTTTGGATGGACCCTGGGTTTTGGATGCGTTAATGCGAGCCTGTAGTTTCAGCCCAGCACGACTCTTTGGCAGTGGAAACCTCAGGGCGGTGGCAGTTGCCTCCCCACTGTGGGCCCCTGACTGGCCTCCCAGGGCTGCTTTGACTCCCTCCACTGTGGTCACGGACTGTCCTTGGCCTCCTGGAGCCCCGAGACTGTGTGGTGTTGAACCGAATGTCATCTCAGAGCCTGAGGCCTGAAGGGACCCTCAGCCAGAAGCCAGAACCTCCCCGTGGGGCCTGTCCCTGCTGACAGCCCCCTTGGCTGGCCCTCTGCGTGACCCCGCTGCCCTGGGAGCTGAGCCTGTCACCTCCTGGGCTGGGGCCGGGGGTGGGTGTGTGCTGAGATGGGGCCTCTGTGATGGAGGAGCCTCAAGTGATTCCGAGAAGGCCCATCTGGCTCCTCCCCTCTCCTTACAGATGGGGGGCCGGGGTGGGCCCTGCTTGGTGGTCTTTGGGCTGGGGGCTCTCCTCTTCCGTTGAGTCAGGAAGGGGATGCTGAGAGGGGGCTGTGGGTCCAGGTGGCCCGGGAACCCCTTTCGTGTGCTTTTGGCAGACTTCAGTACAGAGCGTGGGGGCTTTCCAGCGACTCCTGCTCTGATCCCTGGACATCCCTGCAGGCTGACTGCGGAGTGAGCGCGCCCTGGGATTCATGCGGCTACTGCTGTGGACTTGGTCCAAGGGCTGATGCCAGCTCCCCCTGCCCTCCCCTCCTCTGGATGCCCCTCTCTGGCCTCACCTGCTGTGCCGGGCATCCTGCATCCCCGTCGTCCCACACCTACACTCAGTCCCTCTATTTTCCTCGTCACTGACTCCTGTTCCTCTTTTGTAGCATTTCCCATGAATTTTAAGTACATTAAGACACTGGGCAATGGTTTAGCACCCACCTCCCTCCCTAGGGTGTGTGCCCGTGAGGACGAGACCCTGCCCCTCCCAGCGTCCCCTTGCAGGCGTCTCTGCAAACACATGCACGGAAGGCCCAAAACTGGTGAGCAGCTTCGATGACTTGTGCTTGTTGCCATCTATTAAGCAGAGTTTGTTTCTTGATCTTAATTTTTAAATCACTGGAACAAAACATGTTTCTTTTGAAAAATGAAGCAAACAAGCACACCTCCCTGTATATGGTGCTTTTTACCCAGCCTTCTATTAATATTTTGGGAGGGGACATTCACCATCATTTTGTGAAAGAGGTTGGGGAGGTGAGGTAAGAGGTTGAATAAAGTAAAAATGATAAAAGTCAGCTGGCTGTATTTTTTTTTTTAATAAGAAATAAGTTACCTTAAACCCTATCTTCACTATTGCTCTGGACCACTTTAAACATTTCTCAGAGAATTAAGTGGAAATCTACTAACACCCTATACTTGTGAATAAAAGGGAGATTGTCTTTATTCTCAGCACCTGAAATGTTTTCCTGTTTCTTGAAATGAAGATTTTCCTTGGCTGGTTATGGAGAGTGGAGACAGGAACACAGAAGGGCACTGTGTGCATTTGCCAGCTTAACAGCCTGCTTCTTATCACTTTAACCTTATTCTTCTTCTATATACAAAGATTTTTTTGATCATACCTTCTGCTTATCCTTTTCCTGAACAAGGGATTAAAATTTCCCCAGAAACTCTTAGGAAAGAGAGTGGCATACGAGTTTGCCTTAAAAGGCTGCAGTTGATGTAATAAACTCTCACATTGGTGAAATTTTTGAATACAAGAATGTTGAAAATTTTATCACTGGCTCATATGCTGCAAGTCTGACTTAAGGATAGAAAGATTCAGATTTTTATATGAGCAATTTGAATCACATAGAAATTATGACTTGTATGCTATTTGGTGTTAACAAAATTTATGCTCTTATCATAATTGCCCGTGGTGGGAACTGGATCCTTATCTATTAAAAGAAAATCTACAAAGTGATACGTGCCCCATTATTGACATGATGTGCTAGAGGCGGGTTAAGTTGGGTCATTTATAAATCCGGGCTGGGTTAGTTGTGACGTGGATTTCAGCCTCTTCATCCTTTCCAGAATCTCTTTCATGTCAGCCTGTGGTCTTCTGGTAACGTGGAAACACTGAGGGCGCTTGTTCTTCTCTCCTTCCCTCTTGTGGTTTGAAAGGGTTTCTGTAAGATGGAGTGGTAGGATATCAAGGTTTTTGTGTGTGGGCAGGTCTGGTCCGCTCTAAGAATCTCAATAATTATTGTTATTCAGCAACTTAAAAATTATTATGGAATAATTAAAATATATACAAATTAGAATAGTACAGTGAGCCCATCACCCATATTTTAAAATAATTAGATTTGGCCATATCTGCTTTATTCATACCTTTCTTTTTCTTTTAAGAATTTGTTCTTTGTTGAAATATTTTTACATCAAATCCTAGAAATCATGTCCTTTTAGCCTATATACTTAAGTAGGCATGTATGAAAAATAGGCTTTCATCAGGCTTTCAACTTGACCCATCAGCCTGTTAAGTGCCAGCTGTGTGTCAGGCCTCTTACGGGGGTACCTGGGTGAATACGACACCATCTTGGCTCCCGAGGAAGTTATGGACCGATGAAAGAAACCAAGACACGAGCTTCCAGGCACTCAATGTACCTGCCGGAGAATGCTGGTGAAAGAAGATAGTGCAGGATTTGGTGGAAATCCACAGAAGGGGCCAGTCAGCCCTGCAGGGAGGGAGGTGGGAGAGATGGTCAGTGGGGCTAGGAGAGGGCGTATCCTTTGCTTGGAGTCTTAAATCTCACCCCTAGCCTTTCTGCCAGCTCCCCAAGCTCCCTGGACACACAACGCTGGGTGGTAACTGATTGTGATTCCTGTCCCTACATCTTCTTCATGAAGAAGTTTAAGGTGGAAAATATTTAAAAGCACTAACTGTTGCCAAAAGGGACACAAATAATTATCTCTGAAATCTTGTGATTTTTTTTTTAAAACTTTTTGTTTTACATTGAAAACAGTGTAAAACGTTAACAGATTAACGGGCTTCCCAGGTGGCTCACTGGTAAAGAATCTGCCTGCCAGTGCAGGAACATGAGTTTGATCCCAGGGTCAGGAAGACCCCCTGGAGGAGGAAATGGCAACCCACTCCAGTATTCTTGCCAGGAGAACCCTATGGACAGAGGAGCCTGGCGGGCTACAGCCCATGGGGTCAGAGGGTCAGACACGACTGAGTGACTGAGCATGCATGCGTGTGTAGTCAGCTGACAGTGTTGAGATGGTTTCGGGTGAATAGCATAGGGACTCAGCTGTGCATTAAATCCTGGGAACCTGAAGAGGTACTTTTTGATGGCTGTGCAGCCGATTTCTTCCACCTCTAATTTCAGATACACTATTTTGGAGGGAGCAGCCACAGTTTTTTGGTAACCATTCTTTTCTCAGTTAGCTTTCCACTTTTCTGTTTTTACACTTTAGAGAAATGTGCTTTTTAAATTTTATGTGTTTGGTTGTTGTTAATGAAGGCTCGTCAAATACTAGTATTTTCTTGAGGGAAAAAAGTATGCTATAACTCAAATACATACTACTGAAAATATAATCTTTTGTCCTAACCTTATTATAAGTATTTCAGAATGGGTTGTTTTAGAGATTGTGTGTCTTTGCAGAAGAGAGAAAATAAAAAACTTTTTTTTTTTAATGTGTGAGCAAACATATCATGTGAGCATTCTTCTCCAGGATAAATTGGGGAAGTGCTTCTCCGCCCTCCGAGCTTGGCGGTTGAGACAGTGTCTGGGAATCGCTGTCTCACACAGTAGCTGTGGCCCCCGAGGGGCCCCGGTGCTGCCCCATGGCCCATGCACCCTGAGGCCCCTGTGCCCCGAGGCCTGCTCTGATGTCCTGTGGTTTCCTTTGCAGGCACGCACCGAGGCTGGGCTGCCGTCCAGATGCGTCTGCTGCACGAGCTGGTGTATGCGTCCCGGAGAATGGGGAACCCCGCCCTCTCTGTCAGGCACCTGTCCTTCCTGCTGCAGACCATGCTGGACTTCTTGTCAGACCAAGGTGAGTGGGCTCAGACTCCGGTTGTTTCCTAGGAGAGGGGGACAGTGCCGTCTTGGTGCCGGCCCCGTGGGCACCAGCTCGGGATGGGGTGGGCGGTGTCCCCAGCTCTCCCCGTCCTCTGGGCCCGCTTCTCCCTGAGTGCCTCTCACTGCCCCACGCTGCTGCCCTTTTCACTGTGCTTGGCCTCTGGCATGGCCTCCCCTCGCCTTTGCCCATGCCTTATAAAACGTAAACATCAGAGTGTAACATTTACATGGAGAAGTGCACGACTCACAAGAACTCTGCTCAGTGAGTTTTTCAGAGAGTGACCACATGATACCCGGCTTCCAGATGGGGCACGAGCCCGGAGCCCCATGCCCCTCTGTGTCCCTCTGGTTGCTTCTCCCCTCGTGGGCAGCATCGTTCTGGGCTCCTGGGGGATTGTGGGTGTCTTTGCCCACAGGTCAGGGCAGCTTTCTTCTTAGTCCTTTCCTCCAGCATCTTCTCATCTCGCGCGCTTCCTGGGTGCCATGTGTGTTTTGGGTTTCGAATGCAGTCATCTATCTCCAGCCCGGGTACCACCCTGTCGCTGTCCCCAGGGAGTCGGTCCTGCCTGGAGTCAGTCCCCAGGGAGTCATCATTGTCTGCGACTGTACCACCCTCTGTCGCAGGGGCCCCAGCGAGGCCTCAGGCGGCTCAGTCACTGCTCGTCTCCGCCAGCATTCCGGCGTCCTCGCCTCCTTACAGAGAGTGGGGATGCTCCGTGGCCACGTGTGGGTGTCCTTCCCTCGGCTCCTGGAGCTGTGTCTTCCAGGTCCTGAGAGCGCTCAGCATGCTCGGTGCTGTTTGTATGCTTCTCCGTGTGGGGTAGCTATCGTTTTTCATTTAGGACTTCAGGTGGCCCGAGGGGTCCCTGTGGGCAGCTGCCCCTCGGGGCGTCTGTGGTCTGTGCTGGTTGAGCATTGCCCGTGGGTGGCGTGAGTCTCTGTGCTGCGGTGGGCTCAGCGGTATGGAGTGCCTGCACATGGCCTCCCTGAAGTGGGAGGAGGGAGAGAGGCCGAGGCAGGGCCCTGGGGTCCTGGAGGCTGACCTGGGCTGGGTGGGCCTCTCTGTTGCTCGTGGGGGTGGGTTTTTGCTTGTTAAGGGTGCCACTCCCCTGCCACTGGGCCCCTGCAGCTTCTGGAGCCTCCCGGGCCGGCAGCTCTGAAGACGCGTTGCCCAGCACAGCTTGCAGGCTGAGCATCCTCTGCTCTCAGCCTCAGGTTCTGAGCGGCCCTGGGGCCCGGCCCCTCTCCTGCTCATCCCAGTTCGCTTGGCACCCCGCCCCCATAGCGCCCATGGGGGTGACGGTCTCCCACGCCAGTGGACTGTGAGCCGTGCGTTGTGGCCCCTGCGCCTTCCATGAGCTGCTCCCTGCCCCCCACACCGTGTCATCAGCCTGGACGTTTCCCCGCAGGTACACCGGATGCACATCTTCGCCCGGGCGGGCCTCTGTTCTTGCCTCCCCGTGCCCCCCATCCTGCCCCNCCCCCCGCCCCGCTCCTGTCAGCAAACTCCCCTGCGTGTGCGCTTCCCCTGGGCTGCCTTCCCACGTTCTGCCCTGTCCTGCGGGGACCGTCCTCCTGCAGTCGGTCTCCCCTTGTGCGCGGCCTTTGTCGCAGATCCCAAGAGAGGAGGAGGTTGCTGACCATTCGAGGTCATGTTAATCAGTGATCTGAAGATGCTGGTCCAGGGGAGAGAAGCTCGGGACATTTGACCCCAGTGAACAGACTGCCCCCTCCTGAGGCATGTGGGTAGTGGTGTTAGATGAGGCCTGAAGTCAGAGCTCCACGGGTTCTTCCCACTCATCTGAACTCTAATTACCATGACCTCAGATCAGCAATTAAACTCTTTCTGAACCTTCATTTTCTCATTTGTACAACTCAGATGTTAGAAACTGTGGGATAGTTTGTTACTGTTTTAATGGTAGATATTTTAATTGCTTGGGTGACCTTCTAGAGCACGCCTGGCACCATCCACTGAGTTGATAATTAGCATTTCTAAAGATCACTGTGTTGAAATGGAATACGGGATGGAGGACTGGCCTCCTCCTTGCGTGTGGACCTGTCTGGCTGTTTACAGGTAGAGACGGCACAATCTGGGGTTCTCCCCCCGCCCCGCCCTCACGGGTCCCCCTCCAGTCTGTGCTTGTGCTCCTGAACAAACAGGAGGAGTTCTGGGGCCAATGGTTCTTGTTTTTTATGACAAATTTTGTTACAAAGTGTCCCTAATAGTACCAGAGACATTGATGTAGAGTTTGAATATTGTTTCAGGTAAAGTGAGGGTGGATGCAAGCAGTATTTCTAATTAAATATTTTCAGATAATATGATTTTAAATGTCTGCGTTAAAGATGTAATGAATATTAATGAACTTGTTTATAAAACAGACTCACAGACACAGGAAACAGACTATGGTTACCAAAAGGGAAAGGAGACGGGGATAAAGCTATGAACTAGATAAACAACCAGGTCCTACCATATAAATAGCACAGGGTACTATATTCAGTATCTTATAATAAACTACAATGAAAAATAAAAGAATATAATAAATGTTAAAAAATAAATGTCTTATTGTCTTATCTGTTTCGAAAGGTTTGTATGTTCCGATTTACAGGGTTTTTTATTTTTTCCTTAAGGAGAACCACTTTGAGTAATAAACAGAACTCCATTTACAACATAATAAACCTTCTGTGAATTTCTTCACAGTCCAAAGGACAAAACCTCTGACTTCGTTAGAATTTACATTTAACCTTAAATATGCTAAAATCCATCCATGTCAGCTTTGAAATTTTAATCTTACCTGATACTATGAAATAGGCCAGTGCTCAGTGGGTGGTCAAGATCCTTGATTCTTGCTGTTCAGCCACTTTTCTCGATCTTGCTCTCTGATTCTGATACATTAGCGTGTTCAGTGCATTTGTAATAAACTTTTAGGATGAAGGGGAATTTCTTGCTCATTGTTTGCCTGAAATCCTGGCTTGTGTTCCTCTTTTTAAACAAAAAACACGCTCCAAAAATCCGCCCAAGTTCAACTAGTAAAACTCCTTCAAGGATCGTCTTTCCCGGTGGATCCACAGGACGGGCCACCCAGAGGCGCGTGCTCTGGGTGGTGCTGGGACCAGGGGTTGACATGAGGAGCATGGGACGTGAGAGGATGCTGTGGTTGCGGCCCAGAGGAGTCGCTGTAAGTCAGGATGTAGGAGCATCTGAGAGGACTGGCGGTTCTTTTCAGAGGTGGAAGGGTGGTTTGGGTAGTGGTCCATGAAAAAGATGACCTTGACCTTGAGGAGCAAACTGGTGTTTGCCAGACCAGACTGAGCAGAAGGAGGCGCTTCAGGCAGGAGGACTTTCTCCAGTTCTGGTGGAATTAGGAGGCTAGGCTGTTTTGGGGAATGTAGGACACAGTGGTTTGGGTGCTTCTGTTGCCTGGGATTCTGGGGAGGAAAGTGGGTGATGAGCAGTCGTGCCTCGTGCCCCTGCAGTTCTGCTCTTAGGCACTTGCTCCTGAGGTTTGGAAACACACGTCTACACAAAGACACGTGGGCACAGTGGCATCATCCCTCAGAGCCAAAGAGCGGGAGCCGTCCGTTGATGCCCACTGACTAGCGGATGAAGGAAGCGTGGTATGTCCACCTGGGTCTCTCGTCCTCCTCCTCTCCCTCGTGCCTCCCCGCTTCCTGCTTTCCTTCTTCCCTTTGGCTCATCCTCCACAGCTCAGTGTGGACACCACTTCTTGATCCCGCTTGCGTTCCTTCAGAGTGTCCCCACTGGAGCGGCGTGTGCTTAGCCACCGAGCACTTGCGCCCACTGTATTTCAATCAGTTACTGACTTGGCAAGCTCCCCACCCAGGCTGCGAGATTTACAGATGGCTCAGACAGTAAAGAATCTCCTGGTAATGCGGGAGACCTGGGCTCGCTCCCTGGGTGGGGTAGCTCCCCTGGAGAAGGGCATGGCAACCCCATTCCAGTGTTCTTGCCTGGAGCATTCCCTGGACAGAGGAGCCTGGTGGGCTACAGTCCATGGGGTTGCAAGAGTAGGACACAACTGAGCGACTAACACACAGCACGCGGGCTGCAAGCTCTCTGGAGGTGGGTATATGTCTGACTTGCTGTTTGTCTTGTCTCTGGTGGCTTGTCCTGGCATCCATATATGGCTGAATGCATTAATGATGCACTTTTTAAAATGCGTAATTTTTTAAGAGGGAAAAGCAATACTGTATTGAGACTTAATTTGAAGACCACACAATTCATCCATTTAAAATGTGCGCTTCAGCTTTTCTGTGTATTCACAGACATGCACCCATCATCATGGTCAATTTTAAAACATCTCATCACCTCGAAAAGAAGCCCTGTTAGGGGTTAGTTTTAGCCCCTGTGGCTAGTGAGTGATGTGCTTCAGTACTCATATCCTGTTGAATGTGTTAAAAATGAATACTTTCATTTGCATTCTTTCTTTTTTGGGTTGGTTTTTGCTGTCATAGGGAATGCTGTGGTGAGCCTCTTCAGCTCTTTGAGCAGGAGAGAGATTTTGTCAGGAGAGGGGTTATTGGGTCCGCTGTTCTGAGCGTTTGCATTGCTGTTGAGACATGTCAGAGTTGCCTTCTAAGAGATCTGCTTTCATTATACCGCCTGTGGCACTGTTGCTAATTGAATATGTAGACAGTGTTGCCTTACTGTTTTAATTTCTATTTTCTGGGCAGCTTGCGAGGTTGGATGTTCGTTCTGTGTGCCCGTTTACTAATTGTATCTCTTTTATGCAAGGCTCTTTTACAGTCTGCTGGTTGCTTCCCTGTCCCTTGCCTCATTTGATTCACATTTCTTGGGAGGCAGGTGGTGTCCAGGCCACTGTGCGGAGGTCTGTAACGCTTTGAGATGCTAATTAAGCCCTTTGCCTAAGGTCTCCCAGGTACTCAGGGCAAAGCCATACCTGGAAGCCAACTCTTGGCCGCAGTCCAGAGGATGCCAACTGTGACACATTGTCCTGTGCTGCAACACACCAGGGTGGTGGACAGCAGGTTTGAAAGAGTTAAGACACCTCCCGAAAGTGCTTCACCTGTTTCTGAACTAAAGCTGAAAGCAGTAGGACTGTCTGTTGTGAGCGCTTTATGATGAATCTCCACAGCATAATATGAAGTTTGAAACTGTTGCTGGAACTTTGAGAAGAACATCTGACATTACAGAGGATCAGCTCAGCCCAACGTGTGTGAGTTTAACAGTGAGTGTAAAGCTCAGAGCATGTGACCCTCATTGGCCGTCCTTTGGTTTCTTGAACATGTCAGGGTTTTCGTTTTCGGTTTTCTCCCCTGTCTCAGGACATCGTTCTCTTACCTGTCTTTTACGTGGCCAGCCTTCCTGCCTTGGGTTCCAGGTGGGTCTGTGCTGGGACCTCCCCATCCCCACCATCTGTCCCTTCCTGGTCATGTCCTGACTTTTCCTCAAGGTGGGCAGTTTCTATGGCTGACCCTCCAGTTCCCTTTCTGATAAATCCTCTCCAGGAGAGTTGGGTCCCACAGGGCAGCAAGCAGGGGCTGAGCTGCCTGGGAAGAGGGAAAATGAAAGTGAAGTTGCTCAGTCGTGTCTGACTCTTTGTGACCCCCACGGACTGTAGCTTACCAGGTTCCACCGTCCATGGGATTTTCCGGGCAAGAATACTAGAGTGAGTTGCCATTTCCTTCTCCAGGAGATCTTCCCAACCCAGGGGTTGAACCTGGGTCTCCCACATTGTAGGCAGACACTTTACCGCCTGAGCCACTAGGGAAGTCCCTGGGAAGAGGGGGGTTTCCTCTTTTCCACTGGGAGGTGTCATTTGCGTTTTGTAGGAAGGAACAAGGTGGCTAAATGCACCTCTTGTTCAGTTGCTCCACCATGTCTGACTCTTTGTGATCCCGGGGACTGTAGCATGCCCGGCCTCCCTGTCCTTCACCATCTCCCAGAGCTTGCTTAAACTCATGTCTGTTGAGTCAGTGATGCCATCCAACCTCTCACCCTCCATCGCCCCCTCTTGCCCTGCGTCTTTCCCAGCCTTAGGGCCTTTTCCAATGAGTCCACTCTGCGTCAGTCGGGTCAGTATAGCACAGTTCAGCACCATGCTGCTCAGAATACCAGGGGTGCCCCCACAGAGGCACACTGTGGGGTTGGGGGTTTACCAGCTCTTTCCTGCAGGCCCTGCTTCCTCTGCACCCGCCGTGAGCCTGCCGTGTTTTTCTCCTGAGCCCCAAGTACCTGGAGGCCTAGAGATGGGGGAGAAGTCCTTTCCAGGCACTGCTCCAGGCAGCCCTCCTTCAAGCCCCAGCTCTGCACCCAGGGCGCGCCCCTCTGGTTATGGTCAGTGATGCCCTGGGGTCACTTCTCCTGCTCTGGGCTTGCCCTGTCCTGCAGCTGTCCTCTGCCACTGTCTGTGTCCTGGTGGCTTTGTCCTTCCCACGGAGGCCAGTCAGCGCCGTCCTTCTCTTCTCTGTCCATGCCTCCTGCTCGGGAGCCCTCAGGCCCCAGGCTCCAGGAGCTGTCTGCAGACGAGCGCCGACCTCAGAGCAGGAAGGAGGGAGGCTGCGTCTCAGACAGAGACACAGGCCAGAAATGGCCTCAGTGAGACACTCCCACCAACAGCGTCTACTTGTCAAAGCCCGTTTCTAAGCCCGCGAGCACACCAGCCTCCGTGTAAAAGGCAGGCTCCCGGGCCCACAGTGGGGCCCTGGAACCGGCCCCGTAAATTCTGCGTTAACTGTTGGCTGAGCGTCATCTTCTTTCAAGACTCATCTCCCACAAGTTGTTTTAGCCGCTCAGTCGTGTCTGACTCTTTGGGACCCCGTGGACAGTATAGCTCGCTCGCCATGGCTGTCTGTCCGTGGGATTTCCTAGGCAAGAATACTGGAGTGGACTGCCATTTCCTTCTCCAAGTGTTATTTTCTTTCAAAATATATTTCCCACAAGGGCTAAGCCTTGTTTGAACCAAATAGCCAAATCTACACCCAAAGACAAAGGCCGTAATTTTTGTATTGTTCTGGCGACAGGTATTCCTTAGCTTCCTGCTTTCCATTCTTGACATGTTCATTCTCTTGCGTTTTCCCCCAGATGGTATTATGGTTTCTTCAGGAGTTTTGGGTTAATATGCTCCATTTTTCACCTGGGTGGAGGAGACGGGAGGCTGAGCGCATGAATTGTTATGTCACCGAGGCCTGGTGGGAGCTCTTCAATAAAGGGCTGTAATTTGTTTCCACTGCAGTTTATACAGTCCCTTTTGTTTGTTCAGAAATAGGCAAAAAGAGTTGAACAAAAACCCAGAAGAAATGAAGAGAAGCTTCTGACTTCGTTTTAGTTGTGTCTTGAAGAGATAAATGCCGTGGAGGGCAGCATAATAAGTACCTGCTAATAAAATGCATTCTCAGTAGGAAAAAACTGCACGTGTAAAATAATGAGGTGAAGAAAAACTATCAGTATGTCAAAAGCCCAAATATATTAGTGCATTTTTACTAGTTATGGGAAAATACTAATTTGCCAAGTTTTAGGCGAACCAAAATAGTACCTCCTGGGGTGGTGTTGAGAAGGGCCTTCTGAACCTTCTCGAAGCATTTTAGCCCCGTGGGGTGTGGTGGTCTGGGTGGTGCGTGTCTCCGGCAGTGGAGTGCAGGCCTGCTTCCCCACCTGCTGCACGAAGCGCCAGCATGCACTCTCTGAGGCAGGCTGCTGTCCTGGTCTGGGATGTGGCGACACATTCTGCGGCCTCTCTTTGCCTCTCAAGTTGCTCTCTCTCTTCTGTCTTCCATGCGGATCGTAAAGTGATCTTCCCAAAGCTGATGTTTATCTGTAGCGATCCACGCATAAAGGCGGGACAGCTGGAATGGAGACTTTCTACCCCCGCCCAGGTCCCAGCCAGCACAAAGTCTGGCTCACAGGGGCTCAGTACCTGCTGGGTAAAGGGAATTACTTGTTTTCTCTGCGTTGTGTCCTCATTAGGAAAGTGAGGATTACGTCTGCCTTGCTCTGCTGGTTTAGGTGGTGGAGACATGTTTATAAAAGCCTGAAATGTAATATATGCTCAGTACGTCATAATTGTTATCACTTGTGTTGACTTGTTTCTGACTTCTGAAGTGTTTCAACATATGCAGGTCTTAAACCGGGGAACCGTCCAGTCTTCTGTCTTGAGGACTGTATGTGTGTCATCCATGGGGTGGTTGAGTGGCCTTGGATGAAATGCTGGTGTCCCTGGCCTGGACCGCTCTGTGTGTAGAATGGGGACAGTACGGCCTTGTGTCCGCAAGGGGCACAGTGCAGAGAGGCATCTGGGTCAGGGTCCTGGGGCTGAGGCAGACCTGGGTTTGCCTCCTGTGTCTTCTACTGATTGAATGTAACCTTTGACAATTTACTTACATTACTAAGTAATGTAAGCAATTACATGACATTACTTTCAATTGTAAGATTAAGAAGATAATGTCTGATTAGCTGGAGGATTATCAGAAATAATGTGTAGCAGCCACTTGGCATCCTGCCTGCAGTGGTAAAAGCTCGATAAACATTAGCCTTGTCCCTTACTTCACCTACTTGAGAAGTCGATGTTTCTCCCCATAGGGCTGTACCGTTCTTTCCAGCTTAAAGAGCTTTGGGTGGATCTTATCAGGAGTTTTAGCAGCGGAGTAACCTGTTAAAGGTATAAAGAGAGAATTTCTCTGCAGGATTTTCATAGTTAGATGGAGATGGATGGGGGAACCTTTGTCTTTGGCCATGTTACATAGGGGGTTTGATGCCGTGCCCAGGCTGGGGTGTTGGACGGTGCCCACGTGTGCTCCTAGCTGATGACTGAGCCTGGCCAGCTGTGGCCTCTGCGCGCCAGCGAGTCTGTGTTCCTCTCTAGTGTCCCGGTGTCCACAGCTCTCTTACATGTTGGTCATGCTTCAAGCGTGTAGGGGGATAACATTAGTGGCACTCGGGAAGGTGCAGAGGTCAAGGGGCCTATTGATCCTGAATCTCAAGGCTCTGCTGTCAGTCTGAATAACCCCTCTCCCCAGGGGGAGAAAGGACAGATCTGTGGGTGAGAGGAGGAGGGTGGTCTTTGTCGTGCTGTAGATGGATTCAGAGGAAGTAAGACGACTGCTGAGAGGGAATTCCCTGGTGATCCAGTGGGTAGGACTCAATGTTTTTGCTGCCATGGTCCAGGTTCAATCCCTGGCTGGGGAATGAAGATCCCGCAAACCGTACCGGGGAGAGATGCTCGGCTCTGGCTGGGCTTCCTCGCTCGTGGAGAGGAGCCCGGACGGGTGGGTGTGGCAGCAGAAGGAGCGAGAGGAGCAGAAGCAGCTCCACACCTGCTCTCAGGCCGACTTCGTTCATCTCTAAGGCGGGAACAATTCAGGGATGGATTGGGACCCTCCATACCCAGCAGAGTGTCTGTGCTACTGGAAGGCAGTCGTATCAACTCCTCCCTTATTGCTTAGCTCAGGCTCCCTTTGTTCAAATGTTGTGGATTTTGGCCACCTGATGCAAAAAGCTGACTGATTGGAAAAGAGCCTGATGCTAGGAAAGATTGAGGGCGGGAGGACAGGGGATGACAGAGGATGAGATGGTTGGATGGCATCACCGACTCGACGGACATGAGTCTGAGCAAACTCCAGGAGATGGTGAAGGACAGGGAAGCCTGGCGTGCTGCAGTCCATGGGGTTGCGAAGAGTCGAGCATGACTCAGTGACTCAGCAACTAGTGAGACGGGTTACAGTGGCACCAGCAGCGCCCTGCGGTTGGCAGCTGACCGCGTGTCTGGTGCTCCCCCCTCTCCTGGGACCGCTGAGGAAATGGGTGCACTCCTGGCCAGCAGGAGGCGGGGCAGAGGAGGTCCCAAGGTGGGTGTGTGAGGCTCCGACCCACAGTCCCTCTCCGATTGCTCCCGCATCTCCGGTGGCCTAGTCCTCAGTCTGAGCTCTCAGTTCTGCTTTCCAGGCGGAGGCGTCCTCCCCTTCTTGTGAGCCTGTGCTCATGTGTTGCAATCCTGCACTCCCAAAGCTCAATTGATGCATTTTCTCACTCTCTCAGCCAGTGTTTGTTTTTTTAGAGTGTCTACCTCTTCTGTCTTTGCTCAATTTCAGCGCCTTCTGGGTGCAGACACAATGACCAGGCGTTGCCCTAACACAGGTTTCTTGGTCCTGAGAGTGTGCGGCAGTCGTGCACCTTCTGTATTCTGTGCCCTTACGGGTAGGAGTTGCCCTAAGCCCACAGGTTCCCCACAGGGGTAGCTGCTGGGCTTGGGCTTATTTTACAGTGAGGAAATGGACACATAGGAGGTGAGCTCACCCACGGCCGTGCCTCCTTGAAGGCGCCCCGTCTGCCCTGATCTTGGACGCTCACAGGGTCAGGCCTGGCTCGTACCCAGATGGGAGGAAGTGGGCTAATATGCCTGAGGGCTGCTTGCTGTGTGGTGTTTGGAGAAGCTGGGGTTTGGACCCTGGCTGTGGGCTCTGAAGTCCATGCTCTTGTTCGCTGGCCTCAGCTGTCACCTGTTGCCTGAGTGCGCCGGGTGACTGATGACCTTGTTGAAGGTGACCCACCAGAGCCTGCATGTGGGGTGTCAGAGACCACACTTCTGGTTTGTCTCTGCACCAAGGCCGTCTCCGAGCTCAGAAGCAGTTGGCATTTGCTTGAAAGACAAGGATGGGATGAGATAGGAAATGTCAGACTTAACTTCTTCAGTTTCTCCTTCATTTTATCGCCAGCTCATTGCTCTGCTGCTCAGCCCTAAGAAAATGCGTGAGAAGATTTCCATTGCCAGTGTCAGTGTGGGCTGGGCCTTGGCCTGGGAAAAGCCTCTCCCTGGGGCTTCATCCTGATAGGCTGGACCCTCAGGCCCACTTCCCTGTGTCCTGGGGCTGAGGGCGGGCAGGAAAGCAGAGAAGTTAGGCGTTTTGCAGATACTCCTGGTGGAGTGTTCCCATTCCCTAGTTTTCCCCTTCCCGTCTCTGCCATCAGCTCTGTGTCAGCTCTCTGCTGCAGAGCGGACAGTGGGGTGGCCCGCAGCACCCGGAACTGGGGGCCTCCTGCACTGTGGTGGATCAGACACGTCAGGAGTGTCTGCAGAATGAAGTCTTTCATTATGTTGTACCTGTGGTCATATGTCATAAAATCCAAAAGGTTTTTCTTTTAGTTTCAGTGCTGGAATACAGAAGTGCGTTTGTTTCACACACTTCCTTGGGGAAGAAACTGCAGCAGCTGGAAAAGAAACTTCCGGCTTAAAAACACTGTGAAGTTAATGTTCCCCCAAAAGTGATTATTTGAGTCACGAAAAACAAGGTTTTTAAAAACTAGAACTGACAAAGTGGATCAATGGCGGTGTGCATTTGCAAGGCTCTGTGAAGATTTGTGGTGAGGCTTTGAAAGTTAAGCTCCCGGCGCACTTGTTTTCAAACTAACGCTTTGCTCCTGGTTTCGCAAGTTGCACGTCCGCTCCTGACCTCAGCTTCCGTTTCCAGGTGAAGGCTGGTGTGTCCTTCGAGTGGCGTGGGGGCCTCCGTTGCATCAGTCCTCTCCCTTGAGGCTGTTGCCGTTTTCTTACTCTCGGAGGCTTGAAGCTTGTTGGAGTCCTCCTCGTGTCGTTCCATCTCTCCTCTGTCCCATGTGTTGCCTGGATGCGTTCCTTAGCTGTTCTAAATGCTTGACGTTTTCTCCCGTGGGATTCCTATTCCCCCTTCCACTATCATTTCCCTGGTTCAGACTTTTATTTTTTAAAAATTTCTAATGTTTATTTGTTTATTTCTTTTATACCTCTTATTGTTTGGCCTGTACTTTAAGTCAGCTTTTAAAAAATTGAAATATCGTTGAGTTACAATGTTGTGCTAATTTCTGCTGTATAGCAAAGTGACTCAGTTATACGTACATTTAAAAAATATTCTTTTCCATCACGATTTATCATAGGGTATTGACTATAGTTTTCTGTGCTTTGTAGTAGGACCTTATTGTTTCTCTAATCTCTATATAAAAGCTAGACTCTCGACACCTGTTTCTTGGATCAGCTCCTAACATCGTGTCCTGTTCTTACTCTGCTCTTGATCCACTCTTCGCACTGAAGCCAGAATTATCTCCTTGAAATGCAAACTAAATCACGTCCTTCTCTTCCTTAAGAATCTGCAGTGACTGCCCATCCTCTGCCTAGTAAAGGCCCAGCTCCATCTCAAGGATGCTCAGGGTTTGACGCAAGCCATCTTTTCAGCCTAATTCCATACTTTCTCCATCTACGGTATCTGTATTTCATATATTTTGGACCTCTAAAATCAATTTTTTTTCATGTTCTTTTATGGTAGCTTGCTCGGTCCTTGTACTTTTCCTGTTTCTAATGTTATGAAGAGAGTACTAATTCCTTCCTCTTCACCTCTTCATTACTTTACCTGATTCTCTATTAAGCACTGTTTCATTATGTCCTGAGATTAATTTCATCACTTTGTCCCCTCACTAGATTACTGGCTCCTTGGGGATCAGACCATGTCTTGCTTACTCACCTTTCATCATTTTGGACAATGTTTTTTTTTTTACCAAGAAGATAGTTGATAAATGCGGAACTGAATTAAGTTAACATTACCTTTCCCAGATTATTTCTTTGTATGTATTCACTGACACCCCACCAGGCATTGGAGGAGGCTGAGAATTTAGGAGATCTGGTGGTCCTTGAAGGTGAGGGGGTCCAGCCGAGCACTTTAAGGGAGGGCTTTTCTGTTCATAGGGCAGAGAGTTGGTCTTTGTTAAAGGAATGCTGAATGAAATATGAAGTAGTTTTAGAAGAAAGGGAGATGGCTGAGCATCTGATGGCAGCTGATGACAAGGAGAGCCTGCTGGGGAAGTAGAAGGCACTCTGACCCAGATGAAGACCTTTCTAAGCTTCAGTTTGCTCATCCGTGAAGCCGGGAGAACAGTGGCGTCTCTTCCATGAGGTGCTGGGATGATTTAATGAGGTAACACGTGCGGGCTGCTGGCACAGTGCCTGGTGGACGGGGAGTCCTCATTCAGTGTCGCTTGCTGCACTGCTGTGGTTTCTGACCATTTCTGAGGGTGGCAGAGGCGCTGGGAAGGGCTCTCGATGTCCTTACAGAAACCGCCTCTGTTGTGGGGGGACCCTCAACACGCCTTCCTCCACTGACGTTTCAGGGCGCTGTGTTCTTTACTGCTAGGGAACGTCGATGAACGGGTGCTGACTTTCCTTCACAAGGCTCTCTGAAAACTCAATTTTAAGTAGTTTTGGAATTTCTTTGGCCACGCTGTGTGTCAGGAGAGATTTTAGTTCCCCTATCAGGGATGAAACCCATGCTCCCTGCATTAGGAACACAGAGTCTTAACCACTGGACGCCAGGGAAGACCCAGAATAACTTTTACTATACAAATAGTATATGCTTCTTTTAGAAGTCTTGAAAGATATAAACAGAAAGGAAAAATTGTATGTAACCCTACATGGGCAAATAAATACACACACCGTTAATATTTTATGTATTTCTTTTGTATTGTTTTCTATTTTTTTAAAATTTGGATTGATCTTTGAAGTTACATTTTTTTCAAAAATATTATTTTGAGTCCTGACTTTCTATATATCATAAGATATTTTCCATGCTGCAGATTCTTCGTAAATGCCGTTTTTAATGATTGCATACATTTGCATTATGTTTCTGCGCCATAGCTTATCTAACCATTACCTCACAACTGGCTGTGCAGTTTCTTGCTAATCATTTATTGAGTCTTGATTCTTAAGATCATCTTCTGTTCTGGGAGTTATATTGAGATCTCTAGAGATATTACACAGTTTCTAGGTAGTGTTTTAAACGGCTGGTTATGTAACAAGTTGATGGCTTCACATCATTGCCTTTCGTTTTGGTAGAACATGTTTATAAACTTGAAAACAACGAGGGAAAATATTTAGTTGAATGATTGCTTCTCAGGGCCTGCAACCTGTCACCACGTAAATTAAGTGAAAAACAAGTAGGAAGTACTGTAGACGGGAAGCAGTTAGTGGCTCAGCGCAGGTTGATCTGAGTCAATCAGCCTCGTGTCACGGAGAGGCTTGTTTTCTCGGTACACGACAGGACTTACTCTGTGCCTGCTGGTTTGGCGGACCGTTCATCTTTGTACTGGTGGCACGTGGCTCTCGCAGCCTTTGTAGCTGGACCATTGTGCCTCCTGGATGTGTCTGTGGAGTGAGGGAAAGCCAAGTTCATTTTTCTTGCTTGTAAGACGCTTCACTGGCTGGATATCACGTTTCATGATACCTGTGTGTTCTCTGTAATGTCACTCACTGGGGCCGTCTGGGTGGGCTGTCTTTCTTTGCATCAGAAGACCCCTGGACCCCTCTCATCCCGTGTTTGCCTCATGCTCAGTGACCCCGACCTCCACCTGGACTCCGCAGCCCTTCCTCTTGGTCCCAGGCTTGAGTCCCACATCTTCTGCAGCTCCTGTGTCCTCTCCAACATCAAATCCCTTTTACTCTAAGTCATAGATGATAAATAGATTAATTAGATTGTGGCATCCTTGGTCGTGTCTACACATCTCTATCTCCAGGAACTTTAACTGTGCCCGGCACACAATGTTACTGTTTTTTTCATTGATTTTTAAAAATTTGGTAAGATAAACATAAGATTTGCCATTCTGTCTTTGTTTAACATTTACTTTATTTATTGATTTGGCTGCGCCGAGTCTTCACTGCGGCATGCAGGATCCTCGGTTGCGGCCTGTGGGATCTGGTTCCCAGTCAGGGACTGGACCTGTTCCCCCTGCATTGGGAGCGTGGAGCCTCAGCCGGCAGACCACCAGGGAAGTCCCTGAGTGTACGAGTCACTGGCGTTGAGGGCATTCGTCATGTGCAGTCATCACCACTCTCTACTTCTGGAACTTTTCTTTTTTATCAGACAGTAGCCCTGGACCCACTGAACAATATTTCCGGTCCCTGCTACCAGCTCCTGGTGGCCCCTACTCTGCTGTCCGTCTGTGGATTTGACCGTTCTAGGTGCCTTCTGTAAGTGGAGTCACAGTGTACTTTTCTTTTTGGGACTGGTGTATTTCCCTCATCGTGTTGTCCTTAAAGTGCATCTTTGCTGGAGCACAGATCGGAGTGTTCCTCCTGTATAAGGCCGAGTCACATTCCATTTTATGTACGTAGCACACTTTGTTTATTCATCCATTGACAGACCGTTGGGTTCTTTCTGCTTCTGGGCAGCTGTGAGCAGTGCTGCTGTGAGCATGGTGTACAGGTGTCCGCCTGAGTCCTTTCTTCTGGGTGGCTCCCTGGAGCGGAGCTGCTGGATCCCATAGAAACTCAATGCTTAGCTATCTGAGGGGCTCCACACTGTTGTCCGCAGTGGCTGCTTCGTTTTACATCCCACCAGCAGTGCACGAGGGTCCTACAGTGGTCTTCGGCATCACTCCATCATGTTTCTCTTTATGACCCAAAGAGGAGGCAAGTAATGCCCAGAGTCATCGTTAAGGGTGTTTTCTGAGTGAATGGAGAGAAGCTGTGATGTTAGCCTGTTAGCACCACCTTGCGTGGGTGTCAGAGTGTGATGGGGGTGCTGGGGGGCAGTGACCACCTGGCCACGGGGGGAGGGGGGTGAAGCGCTTGGTGATCGTTGCTGCTGAGGAAGCTGGCAGGCCATCTCCGTGTCTGCGGCTGCTTCTGAGTCAGCACAGCAAAGACGACAGAGCTGGCGCCACGTGGAGGCCCTGGCATTGATCCTGAAAGCGTCGTTCAGACAGTTTCAGGCCACGTCTGTGCTTTTCCTCTGTATTCTCCCCTCTCCCCCACCTTCCTTCATCAGTTTTCTTAGTTCAGATTTGGAAGAAAAGATACATTGGCTTGGCCAAAAAAATTTTTCCATAACATCTTATCGATTTTCTGTATCATGGAAAAACCAGAACAAACTTTGTGGCCAATCCAATACTTCTTTCTCTTCTCTACCTGTTTATAGTATCATAACTGACCTAATGCACACACAGCTGTCTCAGATTACTACTTAGGAGAGACCAGAACAGTCAAGTGTGAAGTCACGATGTGCTGGTTTTCATGTCGGTGTTGAGTCCTGAAATGGCAAATGGCCTGTGGCCAGAAGTCTTGATGAGAGTATTTTCTACTCCTGTAAGGAACAGTCTGGTTAGGTGATAACTAAGCTTTTATTAAAAATGTTCTGTTTGTATGATTTCTTCAGTTTCTCGGATGGAAAAAGCTCTCAGGCATATCAGGTGCTCCAGTTTGGGCGAAGTGATCATTGGATGTTCTGGTTGGAACTGAGCAAGACCCGCTGACGCTGCTGCATGTTGGCGTCTGCTCCAGACTCACACGTTGCACTCCTGACTCCCGGGCTGGTGGTGTTGGACGGGGGCAGTCTTTGGGAGTGACTGGTTTAGATTAGGTCAAGGAGGGGCCCTTCCTCCCTCTGTGCCCACACACCTGAGGAAAGGCCAGGTGAGGCCGCAGTGAGAAGTGGACATCTGCAGACCAGGAACTGGCACCTTGATCTCGGGCCTCCTAGTGTCCAGAACTGTGAGAAATAAATGTTTGCTATTCAAGTTAGGATCGATGGTGCTTTGTCACGGCAGCCAGAGTAGGCTAAGATGGTTGATTTTTAGTGACATTCATTAAGGACTCGTCACGTCCCAGTGGCCCTGTCGTATGGTTAGGAGGACGTTCGGATTGATCCCAGGCTTCCTCCCAGCTTGGCATGTGGAACGGAGGTGAGCAGCCACCGTGGCCTTGACTTTCTGTGTCTGCTTCGGTAACCCTGGGTCTCTGCTGTCAGGCCTGATCTTTGGGGACAGGAAGACTCAGCCAGCTGGGGTTGAATCTCAAATCTGTTCCTGTCTGTATGGCCTGGAGCAAATCATTTCACTGCATCGAGCTCATTAAATATTTTTACCATGAAAGAATTTGAACATAGTAGTGTAAAGAACAATAAAATGAATTCCCATGTAACAGTCACCCAGATTCTAAAGTATCAAGATTTTTATATATTTACTTCATCTCTGGGCTTCCCTGGTGGCTCAGCTGGTCAAGAATCTGCTCACAATGCGGGAGACCTGTGTTCAGTCCCTGGGTTGGGAAGATCCCCTGGAGAAGGAACGGCTACCCACTCCAGTATTCTGGCCTGGAGAATGCCATGGACTGTATGGTCCATGGGGTCACAAAGAGCCGGACATGACTGAGTGACTTTCACTTTCTTCATCTCCGACTTTTCCTATTTGTTGAATTATTTTAAAGAAAAATCCCAGAGGCATCATTCTGTTTCTTACCTTCATGCTTTAGTATGCATTGCTAAAAAAAACCCGGACATTTTCTAATAGAATCACAATGTTAATGTTATACCCCAATATTAATGATTATTTTTGATAGCATTTAACACCAATCCACAATTGAATTTCCTAGACTGTCCCTGAGTTCATCTTTATCACCTTTCAAAAGGAGATGATAATGCCCAGACCCTCCCTCCAGGGCAGGAACTTTGTGGGAGGGTGTCGCATGCCTGTTTTGGATGGAGAGGCTTTGGAGTTCTGCTGTAAACCCCAGGGCCTCACCTCTGAGGGGCCTAGTGTAGGATCTGGCCCAAAGCACATGCTCAGTGCGTGGAATCGTCCTAATGATGCAGGTGTTTCCTAGCGCTTTGTGCTAAGAACAGCGCTGGCCCCGTGGACCGTACTGTGGACGTGCAGGCTGCCTGCAGCAGGTCTGCAGAGCTTGCTCTGTCATCTTCCATCTCCGAGGGTTTCTACATTTCTTCCCCTGGACACGAAGCCTCCTTTTCTGCCCAGCAACCGTGTGTTCATCCTCTGTTGTCAGTTGTGAAGTTTCTACAGCAGATGTCACGCGTCTCTGAGGAACCCTGTGTTCCCGGAGGAGGCCCCACATTGCAGATACACATGAAGTTATGTGACAGTCCGTGTTCCTGGAAGCCAGCCCTGTTCTCCCTGCTGCAGCCGTGTTGCCTTACCAGTGCGGATCACTTCTGGGAGAGTTAGCTGGAAAGCAGCTCATGAGTTGGTTGTGTCCCTGTAGCCCCTGTTCTGCTCCAGAGGCAGGTGGCTGCCCGTCTGTCATCTCTAAAGAACAATAGGATTTCCCTTGATGGAGGAGAAGGCAAACGCATGTGGCTGGAGTCATGGGCTCGGCTGGAGAGCAGGGGTCTGTTGAGACCAAGGGAAATAAGTGAACACGTGTTCACCCTTTACCTGGCTTCCACAGCCGGCCTGATACCCAACATGGGAGATCCTGCCCAGGAGAAGTGCCCAAAAGGAGAGGCTAAGACACAGACAGGGGAAGTTCCCAGCTAGAGACCCTGCAGTGAGGCCCACGGCTGTGCACGTCCCCACTGTGTCTGTCCTGTTAACTGCAGCCGGCCAGCAGGACAGCTGGGTACCATTCCTCCTCGGGTAACTTTTCAGGAGGCATTGACATCACTCACAGGTTCATCCCTGTCTTCATTTCAGCAGGGCTTACTGGGAGAGCATAGCTCCACGTAATCAGGTGCCTAACCCATGAGTGCTCTGCCCAATGTAATGCAAGTTAGGTTACTTAAGTGCTCTCAGTGGGAGCCCTTTGGGAGATTTTGTTGTTCAGTTACCAAGTCATGTCCAACTCTTTGCGACCCCATGGACTGCAGCAGGCCAGGCTTCCCTGTCTTTCACTCCCTCCCGGAGTTTGCTCAGACTCACGTCCATTGAGTCGGTGATGCCATCCAACTGTCTCATCCTTTTGCCCCCTTCTCCTCCTGCCCTCAGTCTTTCCCAGCATCAAGGTCTTTTCCAGTGAGTTGGCTTTTCACATCAAGTGGCCAAAGTGCTGGAGCTTCAGCTTCAGCATTAGTGTCCTCCAGTGAATATGCAGGACTGATTTCCTTTAGGACTGACTGGTTGGATCTACTTGCAGTCCAAGGGACTCTCAAGAGGCTTCTGCAACACCACTGTTCAAAAGCATTAGTTCTTCGGTGCTCAGCCTTCTTTATGGTCCAATTCTCATATACATACATGACTACTGGAAAAACTATAGCTTTGATTACATGGGCTTTTGTTGGTAAAATGATGTCTCTACTTTTCAATACGCTGTCTTGGGAGATTTACTGCCTGTAAATTGAAGATGATCTGATTGTTTAAAGAATTTTCTTTGTGCTGCAGATTGGCATTACTGTATTATATCCAGGCTGATTCTGGTTGCTTTCCTGTCTTCCTGCTCCCTAAGGAATGACGCTTAGATTCAGAAAACCCCTTAACCCACTAATGCACATGCCTGAGAACTGGGCCGTCCCCGTCTGGCTGTTGTTTTGTACAGTCTGTGGTCCGGGAGCTCATGGCCTCCCCGTGCGGCCCCGTGCGCTCTGTGCCAGCCTCCTGTGCCCGCAGGCCCCGTGAGGGTGGTGACGGTGTCAGTATCCCTCTGCACACAGCCTTGCGTCCACCAGCCTCTGTTTGTAATCCATTATCTCATTTCCCTCTTGGTCATTCTGTAGATGGCAGGACAGGGCTCCTGCTCAGGTGGTCACCCCACAGACGGGGAGGAACCAGACCGAGTCCTGGAACCCGGCCTCACTGCCCAGCCCGAATCCCCTCCCCTGCGCTGTGCTCCCCTGTTCCCCCTGAATCCTCCACCCTCCCTGCCAGCCGGGACAGGAAGCAGGCAGGCGTGGACCTCTGATCCCGACGTCTTTGTTCTTCTAAACAGTGAGGGAGTGAGGATGCCACAGGCTGAGGGGCAAACGTGGGATTTTTTAAAAAAATATAATTTTATTTATGTATTTCTTTATTTTTGGTTCTTCTGAGTCTTTGTTGCTGCTCAAGCTTTTCTCTAGTTGTGGCGAGTGGGGGCTGCTCTCTGGTTGCTGTGTGCAGGCTTCTCTTTGCAGTGGCTTCTCTTGTTGCAGAGCAGGGCCGTCGGGCTCGTGGACTCGGTAGTGGCGGTGCCCAGGCTCTGGAGGACAGGCTCAGGAGTTGCGGTGCACAGGCTCAGTTGCTCTGAGGCATGTGGAGTCTTCCCAATCCAGAAATCAAGCCCGTGTCACCTGAATTGGCAAGCAGACTCTTTACCACAGAGCCACCAGGGAAGTCCCAAACTTGGGATTCTTGACATGGCCTTTCACTTCATTTGGGCTCAGTTTTCTCATTTGCAAAATGGCCACAGCGATGCCTGTCTTCCCGAGTTACCATGGGTTTTCCAGTAGGAAGCACTCTCGAGCTCTGGGGTGTCACAGAGTCTGTGAGCTTGTGTCTAGAGCCCCTTGTGGGTGACAAGCAAACTTTTGCTATTACCTGCATCCTCCCCTCCTCCCTCCTAGCGAGAGGCATGGGGGTGAGGTGGAGAAAACCACAAAGCTTATCTCACAAAGCTTTACTTTTAAATAAAAATATTGATTTATAATTATTTGCTTAAATATCTGTTATACAGATGGACTGTGCGCTCCTTGGGGACAGGCCCTGACATTTTGCTTGGTACCTAGTAATTGCTGGAAAAATATTTGTTAAGTAATAAAATGTACTAATTCTCTAGTCCTGCCTGCCTGCCCATCGACTTTCTTGAAATTTGATAAGGTTTTATTCTCTTGGAAAATGAAATCTCCTAGGAGATGGTAGCTTAATTTCCTTTTTATCCACAGACCCTTATGTGGGGCAGCCACCAGTGATTATTTAAACAAATTGAATGAAGCTTCTGGAATCTTTTTGTCTCCTGTGGTCACTGCCCCTTTATTTGTGTCAGAAGATTGGACTTATTGGACTGTCAAGTATTGGGTTAAGAATTTTATTTTTGCTCAAAATAATAGAGCAAAAAAAAAAAAAATCACCCTCCCCCTCCTTTTTCTTTGGTTTAGTTAACCTTTATTTTTATTTTCTCATCAGAAAAAAAGGATGTGACACAGAGCCTGGAGAACTATACCTCCAAGTGTCCCGGGACCATG
The DNA here is from genome assembly GCA_006410935.1 of Redunca redunca. Lineage (NCBI taxonomy): Eukaryota > Metazoa > Chordata > Mammalia > Artiodactyla > Bovidae > Redunca > Redunca redunca. The sequence continues at coordinate 802,851 of SJYQ01000274.1, read as the reverse complement.
GAACTCCTCACCCTTCCAGACGGGCTCACGCTGCCCCCAGTGCCCTTCACCAAGCTGCCCATCGTCAGGTAGGACAAGCTGGCCGGGGCGCGGGAGGCGGGCTCGCTCCTGGCACCTGCTTTCTTCTGAGCAGGGATGTAGACCTGCAGAAGGGTCCCCGTTTGTGGCTGCCTGTGTATTTGGTCCGTCGTCTCGTGAAGTCTCAGCTGCCGCCTGTGAAGCGTGCTTCATAGATGAGAGTCAGACCAGAGCCGTCACAGCACGGCCGCCGCCGCGTGCCTTTCTGCCGGCAGAGCCACTGTAGCCTGCGTCTGCCTGGCTCCGCAGCCAAGCCGTGGCCTCTGGTGATGGAGACAGACCGGGCCTCGTGGCGCCTAGCCGTGTCTGGTGGGCTGTGCACCCCTGCACACAGGCCCGGGAGCGCCTCCACTCCCTCGCTTTGCGGGGCTCACAGGACCGTCCGTGGCTGCTCTGTCTCCCAGCTGGCTGCAAGCCCTTCCTTGTTCCCGCGGACCCCCAGCCCCATACACCCTCATGAAAACGCTGAGCAGGCCCATCGTATGGCGGGTTTCATTTCTGTGCTCAGCTCCGCCTCCCGCTCACAGGGCCTTTCCCTCCCTTGCTCTGGCTGGCGGCATTCAGTCATCTTCCAAGATTTAGTTTAAAGATTCTCTCTTGCGTAAAACCTTTTCCCTGAGCTCCTCAGATAGAAATAATTACCAATAATTGGATAATTACCAGTTGTTTCAGTGGCAAAGAGTAGAAAACCTAGTAGTGGATAGCAAATAAGAGGGTTTTTTTTTTTTTTAATTAAAAGTTGGAAACAGGTGGCTTCTCTGTAATGCTCTCTTTACCTCATGATGACCAAACGGCTGCTGCAGCTCCAGATGACACATCTACATCCAGGATAGGATAAAGGAAGAAGGGCCAGGGCTAGGGCACCTATCTTTTGTTTGCTAGCATAGCAAAAATGATCTTGACAGGCTCACAAGTGGACTTCTGCTCCAGTCTCCTTGACCAGGAGTGCATCTCCTGGCCACTGCTGGTTGTAAGAGAGCTCGAGGACGTAGGGTTTAACTCTCCCAGTCTCTGTAATGCAGGTTGGGAAGGGAGAAGGGGTCAGAGTGGTGCTGGGTTAGCTGGCCAGGAGCATCTTCCATGTCTGTCTTCCCTTTCATTTACGGAGTGTGATTATACACCTTCACTCTGTCTGAGAGCTCCTGGAGAGACCTTTGTTTTGCAGCCCTTAGGTGCTCGTGTGTGTTGAGCAAGTGAACAGATCCAGCCATCAGGATTCTTCGTAAGCAGTCCTCAGAACATCTGACCCAGATTGTCTTAGGCACAGAGGGGTTTATGGCATATATACCTACAGAATCCAGGAGAGGGATTCGGGCAGGGCTGGAGCCAGACGTCAGAGAGTCTCACCAGCACCTGCCTCTCTCCCCTCTCAGCTCTGCCCTCTGCAGCCAGGCTTTAGTCTCAGGTTCTTGGTAGCATCAGGCTGGCAGCTGTGGCTCCGTGTCCTGCAGTGGCTGGGAGAAGAGAAGGTGCTGTCTGTGGAAGGAAGATAAAGCTTCCTTCTCCTGGGAGCCTCCACTGACGCCCCTGCTCTCCGGCACTTCTGCTGGGTCATGGACTCAGCTCTGAGTCCCTGCCCTAGTCCTGCATTGGCCGTTTCCTGCCAGAGCCCTGCTTCCTTTGGATGGAGTTGGAGTTAAGATCTGGGTGCTGTGTGTGCGCCTCACTGTTGGGTTGCTGCTGCTCCCAGTGGACAGAGCTAGGCGGCATCTATTTATAGACACACATTACTCACCGCATGTTCATGCCCATGGCTATTCCTGTGTGTTTCTGTGTACTGGAAACTGAGATCATACTGATACCTAAAGCTCCAATTCCCCCCAGCACCTTAGGGGTCCTTCTAGTATCTGTAAGTCCTTCTCAGAAGGGGGGAACCTGTCTCCCATTCACCTCAATCTGGTTGCTCATTTTCTCAGTTCCCCTACTGGTTACCATGGCTACCACGTTGCCCTCTCTCCCCATGGGGAGCTCTGCCCCAGCCCCATGGGCCCCATCACCCAACTTGGGCAGCTTTGACTGTTTTCCATCTGTGCAGAGATAGCCAGGAGGTTCTCGGGTATGTCTCCCCTGTAAATAAGGTTGAGGAATTGAAAACCGAGAGCAAAGGTAAGCAGATTGTCCCATGGCTTTCTTACCAACATATTTTCTGTCACTTTCCCAAGGAGTGTCCTCTGCTTTGCATCGTCCTTATTAGCCACAGTATCCTGAAGTATCAGCTTTAAAATGACAACAAAAGAGACTCAGATCTATAGAGTGAACTTTTGGACTCTGGGGGAGAGAGAGAGGGAGAGGGTGGGATGAGATGGAAGAATGGCATTGAAACATGTAAAAAAAAAAAAAAATGCCAAATGTTTCCAAACGGAACCCCTAAAAATAATTCTTGTTCTGGAAACATCATCCCTGGACTTCTGCTTTACCTTTGGCAGCTCCATAGACCAAATACAGTGTTATTAGTTTCACAGCAATTCATGCTGAATGAGTTATGCTTTAGGTCAGGTACCTTGAGTGACTTTTTCTGGGTACACTTTATGGGCAGACATTTGATGCTGGACTTTGAGTTATGAATGCATTCCATGGCTGGCTTGTTGGGTTTTCTTTTCTGTCTGACCATGCCCTCAGAATCCCTCTGCAGTCTTTAAAAGCCTTTTACGTGATCTGAGGTTTCTGTGCTTGAGCCGATGATTACTAGGATGACAGGTGACACCTCGTTTTTAGGCGGTGACAGTGGCACCGAGTAGAAAGCTATTGGTGCTGCAAGGAGGTGGTGTCGTTTTATTGATGAGCGTGCACAGACATGAGGAGCGCGCCGGTCCAGAGTTCAGCAGGGTGCTCGCAGCATTGCTGGGCCGGGCGCTTCGTTCCCGTGCCTCCACCTGCGGGTGTTGTCCCTTGCCCAGGGACTCGGCTCTCCGTGCCTGTAAGCGCGTGCTGTTTCAGGGAGGGAAGAGAAGGGTTTTTGTGCACCTGCCGTGTGTCAGGTGCTGTCAGAGGCGCTTTGTTTTGTTGTTTAGTCGTTAAGTCGTGTCCAGCTCTTTGCAGCCCCGTGGACTGTAGCCCGCCCGGCTCCTCTGTCTGTGGGATTTCCCAGGCAAGAATACTGGAGTGAGTTGCCATGCATATCAACTCCGTTTTCAGAGTGAAGGTTTGAAGGTCTCTGCTTTAGACCACTTCCCCTTCTCTGCCTGAGTTTGGAATCAGCAGAAAGAAACATCTGTCTCAGGTGGATGGTGGAGCCCATGCCCTGTGTGACTCAGGGCTGCCCAGATGTTCCCCAGCCTCTGGCAGAGCCCTGCGGCCGGCCCCATCCCATTGTGCCGAGAGCCAGGCAGAATCTGTGCTCTTGCTCAGCAGGCAGGCCGCAGGAGAAGGGCCTGAGCGGCCCACATGCTCGTTCTCCTGCCAGATCTGCCCTCTCCCTTAGGAGGAGTGAGGGGAGGGTGAGGTCAGGACCCTACCCTAGGCTGTCCCTCCTCCAGGAAGCCTGGAGCCGGGGTGGGGCATGTCCACGGGACCTCCTGGACAGCGTCGTCAGGTACTGACCATCTTTGCTATTTTGAGTGAGAGGCTTGAGGTCCAGGGGTGAAGCCCTCCTTGCTGTTGCCCAGCTGGTGGGTCCTTCACTACGCTCAGGTCTGCGGCTGTTGCAGGTGCGTCTCCCCTGGACTGGATGCAGTGGGCATGAGACGCTCATTGGTCGTGGCATCTTGGCCAGCGTGAGGACTTGCCGCCTCGCCCAGCACAGCATAGCCGGGTCCTTTGTGCACAGAGGGCTGGGATTTGTCGCTGTTGGTGATAAACTGCTTAGCCCTGAGGATACGGCTTTGAAAGATTTGGAAGCTGAGTTGGAAATCCAGCTTTTGGGAGCTTATTCATTCAACATTCACTGAGAGGTCTGCATTGGCGTGTTGCAGTAGCGCTGGACTTGAGACAAATGAGGCCCTGGGTGCCCCGTCCTCGGAAAGCTCACGGCCAAACAAATAGAAAACTGAGCGATTCTGATCCTGTACGAGAAAAGCATGCCGAAGGAGCTTGCAAAGGCGAGGAGGCAGAGAAAGTGCAGGACAGAGTCCTTTCTTGAGCTGTGGTGGGTGAGCACCGCCTCTGCCTCGGGTCGTGGTGGGAACAGGTGAGGATCACATGTGTGACCTGGCCCTCCCCAGGGCCAGGCTCAGGAGCCGTCAGTGATGGCCGCGAGCGCTGGGGGTGCTCGTGTGCAGGACGGGGTCGAAGTGGAGGCCGGGAGAGCTGAGAAAGGTGTGATGTCGTGGATTCCCTGAGGCGGTCTCTAGTTTATAGACACGCACACACACAGACATATATGTAGTCAGCACAGATTAGCCTGTACCGTGGCAGAAACACGGCCCCTTGAATCTCAGAGAGATCAGCCCTCAGCACGGCCCAGGTTGACGTCTCCTTCACGTGGTGTCTGATGCAGATCGGGCAGGTAGCTTTCCAGCGTGGCTGACCTCCCTGAGGTCACTCAGCGATCGGGCGCGTCCGTCTGCTCCGTGTCCAGCCCCCAGGACTGCCTTGAGGAGGAGGCGGGGCGCCGCTGGGGGTGCTTTGTCTCCCAGGGACCCTCATGGCTTCCCCTCCTGACCCTCCAGCCTTTCCTCCTGCAGGGGCTGTGGGTGGGGAGGGGCTCAGTGCCCCCCAACCTTCCAACCCACTGTCTGCCCCTCACCGTGCCTTCAGTCTTACTCCAGACCCTGACCGCTGTCTCGCCCCGCTGTCCCTCCCAAGGGCGGTCACAGTGCTGGAGCTGAAGGCTGTGCTGTGTCCGGCTGGCCCGTTTCCAGCTGTGGGGGTTGGTCAGCATTCTTCCTCTCCCCTGTGTCAGTTTCCTCGTTGAGGACTTGGAGGTGATGGTGATAGCACCACAGCTCGGGAGGGGATGAGGTTTAGTTGGGATGGCACGTGGGCAGCAGTGGGCACAGGCCTGAGGTCTGGCTCTGTGGACTGTGGGCCTTCAGTCCAGGCTGACTGGCATCACTAGCAGACATCCACAGCTGGAAAAGCGACTTAGTGAGGCACAGACCGTGCAAATGCAGAACCAGACGCGCAGGTAAACAGAGGCGACGGGGCTGCTTCCCTTTGCCCGTGGCTCCTCCAGATGGCCCGGGTCTGCACCTCTGTTTGCTGTGGGCCTGCCCATCCAGAAGGAGGGAACCAGCTTCTGCAGAGTGGTGGGCATGGTGCCCACCACACCTCCCCGAATCCCCAGTGGTTCGTGTTATAGCCCAGGAGCCTGAGCGCAGGGAAGGCAGGCCCACGGCTGGTGGGTGCCGCCGTCCCGGTGGAGCAGGCCGAGGGGCAGGCTCTGTCTGCCCACAGACATCCTCTCCCCTGGGACCGTCTGGCGGTGCCACTGTCCCGGTGGAGCAGGCCGAGGGGCAGGCTCTGCCCACAGACGTCCTCTCTCCTGGGACTGTCTGGCGGGTGGGGGGCGAGTTGTGCTGCCTTCTCTGCCTTGTCCTGCAAAGCTGAGTACTTTTTCTCCCCTCAGTTTATCTACTGCTTGAATTATTGTCTGTATAACACCAGATATTTGGTCGTATTTACGCTGAAGCCAAGCTAACAAGGCTGTTGAAGTATTTTTGTTCCCTTTGAAACAACAGGCGTGTGAAACTGCTGAACCTTCCTGCCAGCCTCCGGCCGCAGAAGATGAAGAGCTTGCTGGGCCAAAACGTGTCGGCCAAGAGCCCCTTCATCTACTCCCCGATCATCGCCCACAGCCGCGGGGAGGAGCGCAGCAAGAAGATAGGTAGGCCGGGCCGCCGGGCCGTGTTCGGCCACCCGACACCCGGAGGCTTGTCTGGGCTTGAGATCGTGAAACTTGACGGGGTTCATGTGAGCCTGTGGGATATGCCCTCACTCAGGTGTATTCCGTGTGCTGGCTTTGTCTGACTGTGGGATGTGCCCTCGCTCAGGTGTATTCCGCTTGCTGCCTTTGTCTGACTGTGGGGTGTGCCCTCACTCAGGTGTATCCCGTGTGCTGGCTTGGTCTGACTGTAGGATATGCCCTCACTCAGGTGTATTCCGCTTGCTGCCTTTGTCTGACTGTGGGGTGTGCCCTCACTCAGGTGTATCCCGTGTGCTGGCTTGGTCTGACTGTGGGGTGTGCCCTCGCTCAGGTGTATCCTGTGTGCTGGCTTTGTCTGACTGTGGGGTGTGCCCTCGCTCAGGTGTGTTCTGCTTGCTGCCTTTGTCTGACTGTGGGGTGTGCCCTTGCTCAGGTGTATCCCGTGTGCTGCCTTTGTCTGACTGTGGGATGTGCTCTCGCTCAGGTGTATCCCGTGTGCTGCCTTTGTCTGACTGTGGGGTGTGCCCTCACTCAGGTGTATCCCGTGTGCTGGCTTTGTCTGACTGTGGGATGTGCTCTCGCTCAGGTGTATCCCGTGTGCTGCCTTTGTCTGACTGTGGGGTGTGCCCTCGCTCAGGTGTATCCCGTGTGCTGCCTTTGTCTGACTGTGGGGTGTGCCCTCGCTCAGGTGTATCCCGTGTGCTGCCTTTGTCTGACTGTGGGGTGTGCCCTCGCTCAGGTGTATCCCGTGTGCTGCCTTTGTCTGACTGTGGGGTGTGCCCTCACTCAGGTGTATCCCGTGTGCTGCCTTTGTCTGACTGTGGGGTGTGCCCTCGCTCAGGTGTATTCCGTGTGCTGCCTTTGTCTGACTGTGGGGTGTGCCCTCGCTCAGGTGTATTCCGTGTGCTGCCTTTGTCTGACTGTGGGGTGTGCCCTCACTCAGGTGTATCCCGTGTGCTGCCTTTGTCTGACTGTGGGATGTGCCCTCGCTCAGGTGTATTCTGCTTGCTGGCTTTGTCTGACTCTGAGGTGTGCCCTCGTTCAGGTGTATTCTGCTTGCTGGTGCCCTCGCTCAGGTGTATTCTGCTTGCTGGCTTTGTCTGACTCTGAGGTGTGCCCTCGTTCAGGTGTATTCTGCTTGCTGGCTTTGTCTGACTGTGGGATGTGCCCTCGTTCAGGTGTATTCTGCTTGCTGCCTTTGTCTGACTGTGGGATGTGCCCTCGCTCAGGTGTATTCCGCTTGCTGCCTTTGTCTGACTGTGGGATGTGCCCTCACTCAGGTGTATTCCGTGTGCTGGCTTTGTCTGACTGTGGGGTGTGCCCTTGCTCAGATGTATTCCATTTTCTGGCTTTGTCTGACTGTGGGATGTGCCCTCGCTCAGGTGTATTCCGTGTGCTGGCTTTCCTGACTACTGCATATAGGTCTGCCTTTTTAGTATCTACTTCATAAAAGGAGGTTTTGTGAAAGTTCTAGAAACCAGAAGACTTCTGTCATTTGAGGCTTAGGTCAATTGCAGAGGAGAGGTACTTGGAGACCAGGGTGATTTTCCAAGCCTGGAGTGACTTCTGAATCATCCAAGGAGATTAAAGGTCGCCTTTGTTCTGGACTGAATGGGCATAAGGGTGTCCCATCACTGTGCTGTTTGAAGGCTGGCAGTGCTCGTTTCGTGTCTTGCTGGCGATCGTCGCCTCTCCTGAGAGGCCTGGTGCCTCAGCAGGGCACCGTGACCTCGTGTCTTGGGGGTGGGCTGGGCGGGACCACTCATTGCTGAGGATCCCTCACGGGCTCCTCTGTGCGCTCAGCCCCCTGCTGCGTCCCAGGACACGGCCCCCTCGCTTTCCGGTCCCCGTGGCCCCCAGAGCTCCCCTGTGCCACCAGTGCCTCCGTGTCCTCCCCCAAGCTGGCCGTGCCGCAGGCCTTATTCCTCGCCGCTCCCCCTCCTGGACCCCGCGCTCCTGGGCGTTGTGGTGCCTGTGAGTCACAGTCACAAAGCTGCAGGGCTGAGAGGCGGGCCACTGGTTGGTCGTTGCTGACTCTGTCCGAGAAGTTTCAGTGGAAGACTCGCAAAGACTGTGCAACTCAGTGCTGGCTTCCCCTCTGTCTTCCCTTTTCCCTCCTTTCATTTTTACACCCCTGGCGGAAGAGAAGGCATCCTGGCTGCTCGAGGCTCTTCTCCCCGGGATGCAGCAGTCCGAGTGCACTCAGCCACCACCCACACCCAGATCTGACCCCGCCTGCCACGCACTGTCTGCCTTTCCGCTCACCTCCTCCCGCCTTTCCGCCCCTGCTCCGCGGCCCCAGCCACACGACCACTTGCTGTTTTTTGAACGAGACCTCTTGCTCCAGTCTCAGGGCTCTGCTCTGGGTGAATGACCGACTGCGGCAGTCTCCTGGTTCTTAGGGGAGCAGGGCCCCACCCAGCAGGCACTTGTGATGTGAATGCGATTCTTTGACGTTCTAGTTCCAGTCTGTGATTCTGAGAGACAGCCCTGGCCTCCTGACTGCTCCTCTGCTGGAGAAGATGCCAGAGAGGCTGGCAGCAGGGGCTGGGTGGACCTCGTGGTTGACAGTGGTGGAGCTGGTCCTGGGCGTCCCTAGCACATGCCTTCGAGCAGTGCTCGTTTGCCAGGGGACGCCTCCTTTGATCACTTGGAGGTGGGGGGCTTGGGTCCTGTTTGCATCGGAGTCTCAGGGGTCTCTTGATGGTGGGCAGGCCACTTTCCGGGCCCCTTCCCCCAGGTGGATCTGGGCCCGTCATTGCAGAGTTAACAAGGTTTGTCTCCTGGACATTGTAGGAGTCTCTGGCTGTTCTTTTTGGGTCTAGTTCAGTTCAGTTCAGTCACTCAGTCGTGTCCGACTCTTTGTGACCCCATGGACTACAGTATGCCAGGCTTCCCTGTCCATCACCAACTCCCAGAGCCTACTCAAAGTCACGTCCATCGAGTCAGTCATGCTATCCAACCATCTTAGCCTCTGTCATCCCCTTCTCCTGCCTTCAGTCTTTCCCAGCATCAGGGTCTTTTCTAATGAGTCAGTTCTTCACATCAGGTGGCCAGAGTATTGATGCATTTCAGCTTTAGTATCAGTCCTTTCAATCAATATTCAGGACTGATTTCCTTTAGGATGGACTGGTTGGATCTCCTTGCAGTCCAAGGGACTCTCAAGAATCTTCTCTAACACCACAGTTCAAAAGCATCAGTTCTTCAACACTCAGCTTTCTTGATGATCCATCTCTCACATCCATACATGACCACTGGAAAAACCATAGCCTTGACCAGACGGACCTTTGTTGACAAAAGTAATGTCTCTGCTTTTTTAATATGCTGTTTAGGTTGCTCATAGCTTTTCTTCCAAGGAGCAAGCGTCTTTTAATTTCATGGCTGCAGTCACCATCTGCAGTGATTTTGGAGCCCAAGAAAATAAAGTCTCTCACTGTTTCCACTGTTTCCCCATCTATTTGCCATGAAGTGATGGGCCAGATGCCATGATCATAGTTTTCTGAATGTTGAGTTTTAAGCCAGACTTTTCACTCTCCTCTTTCACTTTCATCAAGAGGCTCTTCAGTTCCTCTTTGCTTTCTGCCATAAGGGTGGGGCCATCTGTATATCTGAGGTTATTGATATTGGGTCTCATTAGGGTTGATGGTAAGTTTTCTCCCTAAAGGATGTCTTAGGAAACTTTCACCTATTTTGTGTACAGAAGCTTTTAGAGGTGATCTGGGGGACTGGAGACGTGAGACTCCTTCTCAGGACCAGCAGCATGATCTGTGGGGCCTCATGCAGAAGGAAAACGTGGAGCCCCTTTGTTCAAACATTAGGAAGACTTTGGAGACAGAGAAGGCCCTAAACAGAGCGTGGGTCCCCCTGAGTCAGGCGCCATATGGCTGCAAGGTCCCAGCTCTTGGAGCTGGTATTTCCTCTTCTTTCCTCTCTAATCTTTAGAAACTGCTGAGGCTTCCTTTTATGAAAAGAGTACTCTGTACTTGGTGCAGAGGGTTTTTACTCCATCCAGTGATGCAGGTGTCGTGTTCCCAATTTATCGATGAGAAAATTAAGACTGAGTGAATGTAAATTGCTGCCCTAGGTCAGGAAGGAAGTTAAGTGGCAGAGCTCAGGCTTTGTCCATGGTTTATGACTCAAAGCCCAGAGATATTTTCCTTTATCTTTTTTTTAGTACACACTGCATGGCTTATGGGATCTTAGTTCCCTGACCAGGGAGTGAACCCACACCCCTGGCAGTGGAACTGTGGAGTCTTAACCAGTGGACTGCCAGGGAATTCCCAGGGCCTATTTTCCTCGAAGACAGTGAGAAGTTACTCTGAGCTGGGGATAAATTCAGTGGATGATGCAGGATTTTTTTTTCCGGGATGTAACAGAAACTTCAGCCAAAATGCATGTTATTTGTTGGAGACCCATGGGTAGGAAAGTGTAATTTATATTCTGTGGCTTCTAATATCTTTCTGGCAATAGACTCCGCAGTGAGTACCTGCCTGCAGGTTTGAAGAATCGCGTCTTTAACCCAGAATCCCCATCTCTATAAATGAATCTCTATGTGTAATTGCGGGGAGTTATCACAGCAAGGACACAGAGTATTAGAGGGGAAGGGGGGCCGCTCCTGGGACCATTTTCTGCGCTAACCTGGAGTAATTTACCAATCTTTCTGTCTAAACTCCATGTGCGGTGATGGCTGTGCACGTCCTGAGCGTGAGCAGAGAGGTGAAGGGTTTTGTGCCAGGACTTGGCGTGGCCGGGCTTGGTGCCGAGGTCTGCAGCTGCCTGGGAGGATGGACAGGCGGGAACTGTCCCATGGCCTCCGTCAGTTGTCTGGCCTCCCCGGGCTGCAGTTGCGCCCTCTGCAGGGAGGGGGCGCTAGAAGCCCACTGCACGGGCTCCTCAGGGGTCGAGGGAGATGCTAACACAACGGTACCTGCGCTGTTCACTCTCTGAGCAGCGTCGTGTGCGCTGTCCAAGGTGCTGGGGGCACAGCGAGAAATCAGGAGTGCCCCCTGCCAGATGGGTCCAGCCAGCGTGGTGGAAAGAGATGAGCTTGTCGACAGAAGCCCCCAAAAGACACTGTTAGTCCACAGCTAAGACCTGCCTGGGGGCCCTGTAGCTCTGTGGGGGTGCCTGAGACAGGGCTGTTTAATAGCCTCCAGTGCTGGTCCTTTCTGCGGTTTCTGGGACAGACTGTGGAGGAAGGGCCCCACCGTGCCCTCTGACATGCCAAGACCCAGGAAAGAGATGATCTCTTGTCAGACATTAATAACTGTTCTGTAATAAAGATTTATCTTTAGGTTTACCTTTAGCGACTCTGACTGTGCGAGTTTAAATGATTCCTTTCAGCACCCCAGGAAAATGAATTTTAAAATGATGGTCATTTGACCATGACAGAGAAGACAAACAGCTCCTTCACTATCAGGCAGCAACCTGTTAAAACAAATGGCGTTTTTCTCGGCTGTGCGAAGGGCTGGGTGCTGACCGCTGAGGCAGTGATGTGTTCGGGGGGCTGCTGAAGGCGGGCTTGGAGCCCTGTGCCCTGCAGCAGGAGTTCTCAGCCTGAGACAGGTGAGGAGAGCTGGGTTTCTGGAGCCAGCGGGGAACAGCAGCCAAGGCTTGGGGGCCAGGCAGACGGGAGGTGGGCCCGGCGGCCTCATTTGTCAGGGCCGTGAATGATGGATGGTTCAGCCTGTCCGTGTCCTTGTTGGTGAATGAGGATGACCTGTGCCCTGCTGACCGCTGCACCGTGCTGTTAAGACTGCATACAGGCACCTGCTTGCGCAAGCATTTTAAAGTCCAGCTTACCTGGTGGGCTGCTTCTTCATTGCGTGCAGTTTCGATGCCACAGGCTTGGCGCAGCCTGCCTTAGTCTCTGTGCTAGGGCCTGGTGCAAAGTGTTTGGCGAAAAATGGTGTCTTTATGAAAGCCTATGAAGCTGAAGAATGCCGGTCAGTAAACCTTAGTGTCTGCTCTAGGAGAAGCCCTTTATCCACCACTGTCCATTCTAGACACTTCTCTGAGTTCAGAGACCTGGCTTGAATCCCTGCCACACCAGCTCCTGGCTTTGTGATTCCCAGCACATTTGTTAACCTGCTTGGACCTTGGTCCCTGCCTTGTAACAACGGGATTGTGGTATCTCCCTCACCAGGGCATGATGCGGAGTCAGAGACAGCCTTCCAAGGGCTGGACAGTGGCTCCTGCCCCGCACCTCGCTTGGTTCTCAAGTCCCTTCTGAATTGTCCAGTGAAGTATCTGAAAGGGAGGAGAGGGCAGTGAAGCGGGGGTGGGGACTGCACAACAGATGGCCACTGACTTTGTGGCTTAAAGAACACAAGTGCATTTTTCTCACTGTTTGCGTCATGAGTGCAGCCTGTGTTAGCGTGGGCCTCTGCTCAGGGTCTTGCAGGCTGAGATCCAGGTCTCAGCTGGGGCTGTGTTCTCATCGGGAGGCTCGACTGGGCAGGGTCTGTTCCTCACCTCCCTCGGGTTCTTGGTTCCTTGGAATTGTGGGGCTGAGGTCCTCGTCCACCTGCTGGGTGTCACCTGGACCACTTTCAGCTCATCACAGCTGCTCTCAGACCCTGGCCACCTGGCCTCCTCCACACACCTGGTCACGTGTTGAGTCTTCTCACTCAGGATGAGCAGTTTCCCTTCTAGGGCTCTTCGGAGAAGACCAGGTCCTTCTCCCTTGGGTTAACTCAAAGCCCACTGCTTTGAAGGCTTGGGGGCCCTCATCCCATATGAAAACCTCCTCCCGCTTTGTTACAGAACATGACCGATCCTTGTGTTCACACTTGGGAAGAGGATCACACAGCATATACACCAGGGGTTGGGGGTCTTGGGGGTCATCTCAGAATCCTACCTCCTGTGCATGTTGAACTGCAGCTGGCCTGGGAACGGTCAGGGAGGAGGCGCCACCGTCTTCTCTCACAGACTTCAGGACGGAAAGAGGAACCACACTCGGTGCCGTTCAGAGCTGACCACGGTGCCGTCTTCCTTAGCGCCAGCCTCGGGCCTGAGAAGGTCTGTGCGATGGTGGTGGCTCTCCACCGGGAGCTGTGCCGTCTGGTTACTTCCAGGTTCATGAAGCTGCGTTTGGCTCTGAGCAAGAGAAGCGTCAGTCACAGGCCATCCAGGTGGCAGTGACAACGCGCTCGGCTTTGGAGAGAGCTAGCAGCAGCGTGGCTTTAAACTACGTCTCAAGGTGGTCATAACGCCCTGCTTCACGGGGAAATGGCCAGAGGCGTGACCTGAAGCCACGGGAAGCATACAGAAACACCGGCTAACACACGGATTGCTTTGTGTGTGTGTGTTTCTAGATTTCCAGTGGGTTCAAGGAGATGTGTGTGAAGTTCAGCTGATGGTGTACAACCCAATGCCGTTTGAGCTCCGAGTTGAAAACATGGTACGTAGCACCGGTCACTTGACCCTTTTGGGCTAAACATCAGTTCACCATTGATACGTGTTTCTTAGTTAGTATTTGAGTCATACCTCTTATGATATATGTCTGTTTTTAAGATTGGTTTTGCCAAAGATTATAATCTTTCTGGGAATGAAGACCACGTCTTGCATTGCCCTGTTTTTAGAGCTTGGTCCTCAGTAAGTGAATCAGTGAAGAAAAGACATCTCGGATTTGAACACACACAGAACCGAGTTGACGGAATGTAATATTTGAAATGATCATATTGAAATTCATACGAGAGTAGCGAGGCTACAAAGCCTATAGTGTGCCCCCACTCAACCTCACTGTTACTTCACTGCTCAGGATGACAAGATGACCAAGGCCTGTCTATTTATAAGCGAATAAATGACTGCCATGCTAATGCGAAATCTGCCTCGGGTCTGAAGTCAGGTGTTGGCCTGTGTCTGTGCACAGAGGTAAAGGCCTGCTCTGTGGTGGTGTCTGCTGAAGCTCCTCCCCTGACTCCGCAGCCTGTGGTTCTCCACGCTGGACCTCGTGTTCCCAGAGGAGAGCCCTGCACGCACTGGCTGGATTCCAGTCCTGCCAGTCTTCTCCATGCTTACCATTGTGTGGGACCCCTTTGTTACTTCCCTTTGATGTGCGAAGGGCGCTGTTAGCTGGGTGATGCTTTCCTCTGGGGTTTTATGACTCGTGTTCAGAGCTTGCCGAGTGCCTAGGCCACATGTCAGGCCAGGCCTCTGCCCCCGTGGTCAGGGTGCAGGAGGGGCTGGGGGACCCACGTGGAGGGTCGGGGAGGCCCCACTGAGGACACAGGATGAGTGGGAGCTCGCAGGCAGACTGGTAGTTACTTAAGATGATGTTTGGGCCTCTGGCATGAGGCATGGTTTTCCCACGTCCCTTGGAGCTCTTAGAAATTCAGCTGAGTATTGAGTGGGCAACCTGAGGTTCCCCCTATAAGAGAGCCACCTATTAGGATGAGCGTTCCCTCCTCCTTTTGCACAAGAACATGCCAGCCTCGGGGCTTAGCTCTTGGTCAGGCCTTGTAGTGGCTTTGTCTCCTGGCCTAAGCCAGGAATAACATTGAGAGTTGTTCAGAGAATTTTCTCTAAAGTGGTTAAAGTATCATATGCCTACTGTTTCTTATACATTTTTTTTTTAGGTTTAATTTTAACTGGTTGAAAAGTAATACCTGCATTTGGGACTTCCCTGGTGGTCCAGTGGTTAAGAGTTTGCCTTATAATGCAGGGGATATAGGTTCAATCCCTGGTCAGGAAACTAAGATGCCAAGTAAGTCCCTGCTCCGCAACTGGAGGCCATGTGCCACAACAAAGTGCTGACACAGCCAGATAAATAATTAATTTAAAAAAGTAATATATGCTTTTATCAAAAAATGAGGAAGAACAAAGAATAAAATTTACCACTAGGAGATAGCCCACAAATCATGTTCAGAATTAAAGAATTATACTACGAAATGTTTCAGGCATGGGAGATGGCACAGGGAAGAGCCACACCTCGGGTACCCACTGTCACATTTAGCAAGTGCTCACAGTGGGCCATGCTTGCTTTAGCTATTTTAAAAATAAATCAAATATGAGTGTATTTTGCCTGGAGACAATAGCCACCTAATTGGTTTCTCCCCTTCCGTTCTTGGCCACGTCGTCTGTTTCACACGTAGTTAGATCATTTCATGCTCTTGCCCAGACTCTGGGCGCAGGCGTGCTCTCTGTCAGTAAGGGAGCCTTGCTTCTGGATGCTTTCCGCAGACAGAGTTAGAAACAGGGTGCATGCATGCACACATGGGTGCGTGCTCACGTGTACCTACCACATGCATCTGCACGTGTGTACACACATGTATGTGTGCCCAAGTGCACACACACACAGATGCAGGCTTCACAGATCCCAGCCTTGCAGTCATCCCTTCAGGTCTGCTCCATCTCCAGAGGGCTCTCCTTGCCTCCTTCCACATCTGTGTCCTTGTCTCCCCCGTGAGAACGTGGCTTGGGGCAACACCAAGCGTCCCTTCACCTGCCTGCTCCTGGGATGGACCACGGCACTCCCTCTTGCATGTAGGTCTTGTTAATGCCCCTCCACCGTCTTCTGCAGACTTCAGTGCAGGACTCTCACACCTCTCGGTAGGCTTACTCCAACATAGGGGGTGTTTTTGATCTCTTGTTAATGGTACTTAAAAAGAAGCATTTATTTATTTCTTTACTTGGCTGTGCTATGTCTTAGTGGCGGCATGTGGGATCTAGTTCCTTGACCAGGGATCGAACCTGGGCCTCCTTCCTTCTGAGTCTTAGCCACCGGCCTAGCAGGGCCACTCCCTGTGCGTGGTATTTTTGCTGTTTCGTTTTTGCATATGGTTATTGCTCGGTTATGGAGATACTTCTGCTTTGTGAATGCTGACTTTGTTACCGGGCTAAATGCTGTTGTTAGTTCACGTTTCCTTGTAGGCACCACAGGCTTTTCTGCAGCTTTTGTGTGTAGCTGATTGTCTCCATGCTGTTTCTTCTCTTGGCTCTTGTGCTGGCCAGGGCCTCCGTCACAGTGCCGAGGAGAGGGCCCGAGCGCTGGGAGGCCCTGCAGTCACGGGCGGCTCCCAGAGGCCACGCAGCCTGTCTCCTCCACCATCTAGTGGAGGGCCCGGCTCTTAGATGGACTGATGGTTCACAGATGCACTGGAAGAAGGTTAACTGATTCCTTTCCATGTGTCATATTTTTCTCATTTTGTTTGTAAGCAAAATATTTTATTTTTTCTTTCTGTTTATGTTCCAACTTGGTAAAACAATAAAACAGCACACACATTCATCCTGTGTCAAGCGGGGCTAATATTAAAGATGGATTTGTTGTTCAGGCGCCCCTGGTGCTGCCCATTTCAAGACTGTTTTGTAACCATGCTTCTAGGCCATCTTTTGTTCACGTCACTAAGGAGTCCTTGTCTTCTGAGTCCCGGGTGTTCCTGCTGGCTGCGCGGGGGCTTTGGGTCAGGGTGGGGGCTGCACTCACTGTGTCCTCTGCCGCCCGCTGCAGGGGCTGCTCACGAGTGGAGTGGAGTTCGAGTCTCTCCCCGCGGCACTCTCCCTCCCGGCTGAATCTGGTCTTTACCCGGTGACGCTCGTCGGGGTCCCGCAGACAACGGGGACGATCACTGTGAACGGTAAGGACAGCTCCTTTCTGGCTGTGGTTCCGGGGGCCTTGGACTCCTGCGCCCCCGCGGACGGTTCACCGCAGACGAACCGTGCAGAGGGCACAGGCTGTGGGGCCAGCTGCATGCGCCAGTCTGTCTTTCCTGGACCACAAGCGCGCTCTGAGGGTCTCCCCTTGGGGCTATGGCCCCTCCACCCTCCTCTCCTCTCCTTCTGTCTCCTCCTGCGGCCTCGGGCAGTCCGTCTGTCTCCTTTCCCGTCCAGACCCCTCTCCTGGACCTGCCCGTCCTGCACTCACTCTCCTTGTCTGTCTCCAGGGCGTGTCACACTCAGTGTGTCCCCACCCACCACCCCCACGTTGCCCCTGCCCCGTGGTCCCATCCCAGGGGCCCAGGCCCCGTCCCTGGCCAGGCCCCAGGGGTCATCCTGGACTGCCCCTGTCTCCCCCTCACTCCCCTTACGTTACTGCCTGTGTTGTCAACACCCTCTGCCCCTCCGCCCTCTCATCAGGACTGGTCTTTCCGCCCTCATTCTTCCCGTGGTGCGGCCTTGTGGCCGCTCAGCAGTGCAGGCCTCTGGGCTGGAAGCAGTCCTCCCTTCACTGCTCCCCCCGCCAGGGCTCCCTGTCTCACTCTGGCTGTGTCGCTGGGCCCTGTGCATCTGGGCAGGCATGGAGGGCTCTCGTCCTGGGCACGTGGCCTGCTTCCCGCCCCCTGCTCGCGCTGTCCCTCTGCAGGGGGCCCTTGAGGCCTGGCTCAGGTGCCCCTGCGGTGCCCACCTGGCCTTGCCTCCCTCCACCGTGGCAGCCCTTCCTTCACATCATGCCCGCCATGGCCTGTGGGCCCACTTCTTGCCAGCCACATCTGGCTTTCTTGGCTGGATCCTCAACACCTGGCACATAGTAGGTCTTCAGTACCCGTTTGGTGGCTGAAAGTCAACATTCACTGGGAAAGGAGTCTGTTTAAAAGGAGGCTTTGAAGGACCATACTTTGTTATTATTATTTTTAAAAATATTTTTTCTTTATATATATATATATATATATATACACACACACACACACATATATATATATTATTGAAGGACCATACTTTAAGAAGAAGGAAATGTGGGTGCCATGAATTGGAGCTCTTTTAAGTCAAAGGCTGTATCAGGGCCCTGTCTGTCTCTACGGTACCTCTTGCTTCTTGTTGAGTATATAGACGTTTAATATGGATGCAGAGAAGTTGCCACCCTAGGTACTTACCATCAAGTGTTACTTGATTTTGTTACACTGTGAATGTTGTTTATAATAATTACCTCAAGTTTCAAAAGCCATTTCCAAGCTTTGCTTAAACAATTTCAACTGCTTATCTAACCAGAGGAGTGTTTCTTAAATGAAAGTTTTGCTAATCTTAAATTACAGTGTTTGTACACATTGAGCAGATTTGCCACATCACGTAACAGTTATGATAACAATAATTGACTCTTGAACTTTCATTTCTCAACGCAAGATTTTGAATCACTTTCTTTCAAATACTTATTAAGTCCCATTATGTCCTGGAAAGGGGTACAAGTTCTCCTTTCCATTTTAGGGATGGATAAATTTGAAAATCAAATTAGTGAAGGGATGAGACATTGATTGTGAGCTTGGGTGGCGTTTGTGGTTTGTGCACCATTGGTTCGACGCAGCCCACCTTGGAGCGGGCTTGCAGGCCCAACTCCTACCTCTGCTCGGGGACACAAGGCTGTGGACTTGAGCTCGGGAGCTGTGGGCCCGCCAGGCAGCTGACGGGCCCCAAATCTCAACTCAGGTCGGAGGGGACCCTGCGCCCCTCACCTGCAGGGCCCCCTTGGGCGTGAGCCATGAAGCCCTTCCAGGGGGTGAAACTTGGCCTTTTGTCCCCAGGCTACCACACCACGGTGTTTGGTGTCTTCAGCGACTGTCTGCTGGACAGCCTCCCGGGAATCAAGACCAGCGGCTCCACAGTGGAGGTCATCCCTGCGCTGCCCCGCCTGCAGATCAGCACGTCTCTGCCCAGGTAGCGCCACAGGCACTGGGCCTGCTCGCCAACCCCAGGGCCCCCGGGAGTCCTGTGCTGCACGCTGTGGCCAGAGCCCGGGAGCCGCAGTTACCCTCTGACCTCGCGTCCTCTGACCTCATGGCCAGAGTGTGCGTGTATCCAGGGGACCAACAGGCAGTGCTCTGCTTGCAGCAAACTGGAGTGGAGTTGAGGCGTTTCTTACTAAGATCAGAACAAAATGTGAAATTAGCCTTTGGAAATGTCATTTTTATGAGAAACAGTTGAGGCTTAAGAGAATTTAAGAAGTCTTATCTTCTAAAATAAAAACGGTCCTTTTTTTTTCCTCTAGCATTTTAGAAAAGGATAAGGAAGGGAGAGAAATCTCAGAGGGAATGACTTAATGCTTTCTGGTGTTTCCACTGTTTGCTCACTGAACAATATATGTATGTTTAGATCATATTGCATTTCATTTAGTATCATAGATTTCTCTTTGCATAAATATATAACATAAGCTAAAAGCTTTCTGTTTTAATTGCTTAAAAAAGTACATCATGAAGCCATCTCAGAATCACATCCCCATTCATTTCCCTGCTTTTGGGATTTGGGACCGTCTCAGTTTTTGCTCATACGGATAATGCTTTATTGTTTATCCCTTGGGCTGTCTTTCTAAATGTGTCTCGGCATTTTCTGAGATGTTTGGAAGGCTCAGTTGCTTACTCAGTGGGCCCCTCCTCAGTGCCAGCCTCGCCCACCTCCCCCCGCACCCCCAGCTTAAGCTGGGCGTGTGGGGCGCGGTCTTCAGGGCCGTCGGCTCTGTGTGCTGCCCTGCCTTCTGCTTTCTCCCTCCTCTTTCCCCGCCGTGCCAGGGGCTAGCACCCTTTCTGCTTGTGTCTGCTGTGTTTCAGTTTTTCCAAATACTTTCCCTGCAAATCTAGATGGACTACAGTTCTCACTTGAGGAGGACTCTGTGATGAAATGTGGAAAGAAGTCACTTACAGTGAGGACTGGAGTCACTTATCCTTACTTGACAGAGAAAATTTATTTCTTGATTCACGAACAGCTCTAAAGATATAAAATGCCAAGGAGTTCACGTTGATTCTTTTTGCTGTTACTTTTGGAGAACGGGCTTTGGATGTGCTTTTTGACTCCACCTGCCACACGCGCCTCCCTCGTTGATGGCTGGCATTTGTCCCCATTCTGTCTCCAGAGCCTCCTCCCTGTGGTCACAGTGACCTCCTGGCCCGGAAGTGGCTTTGCCACTTGTATTGGGAAGGGGACACCAGGGTGATGAGCACTGTGGGCTGAGTGACAGTCAGTAGGACTCAGGCCAGAGTTTCAGACCAGGGCTGCAGTGCTGCAGCCTCAGGGGTGCGTTGGGTGAGCCTTGGGGTCTCTGGACGCTGGGCTGTACCCCGTGTGGCCCAGGGCCCGCCAGCTGCCCTGGCTTCTGTCAGGGGTTTGCCAGCATCGCTCGCTGATTTTACTGGGATATGGAGGTTGCTGTCTGTGCTTTCCACTTGCCTTTTCCCTCAGCTCCTATGTTGTCATTTCGAATGGTTCATTTGAGTTTTCTCCTTCAGTCTGTGGATTTTCCGTGCATTTCTGATATTTAAAAATTTTTTGAGCAAGCAGCACGCTCAGGGATCCTTTGAATTAATTCATTGTTTCACCTTTGCCCTCAGCACGATCCAACAATTATTCTTATGGTTCACACACACATGAGCCAGTAAGGCCAGTGAGAGCCTTATCTTGCGACCCAGGGCACGTCTGTGTGTGGACAGTGCTCAGCGCGTAGTGACTCTCCCTGGAGTTCCTGGTTGCTGGGCGCTGATTCCGCATTGAAGCCACGGCTCCCTAGTCCGTGTGTCTGGAGTGCTTGAGTGTGGTGATGTGCATGACTCTGAAATGCCATCAATTTTTTTTTTCTGTTTTTCTAAAATTGATTATAATTCTTACTCTTATTTTAGGTCCGCACATTCATTACAGCCTTCCTCTGGTGATGAGATATCTACTAACGTGTCTGTGCAGCTTTACAATGGGGAAACCCAGCAACTTGTTGTGAGACTGGAGAACATTGGGATGGAGCCACTGGAGAAACTGGAAGTGACCTCGAAAATCCTCACCACCAAAGGTAGGGGCTTGTCGTAGGTTTGACTGCAGAAGTGTTTATCTTTTTTATTTGCAGAAGAGATACTTTGCTTTTTTTTAAATACCCACACCATGTTGTATTGGGGTGAGCAGATTAACCGTGTTGTGGTAGTTTCGGGTGAGCCCCGGAGGCGCTCAGCCACACATGCCGCTGTGCCCACTCTCCCCCAGACTCCCCTCCCATCCAGGCTGGCACTGAGCCTTGAGCAGTTTCCTGTGCTGTATGCAGTCGGTCTTTGTTGGCTATCGACTTTAAATATAGCAGTGTGTTCATGACCTTCCCAAAGTCCCTAAGTATCCCTCCCTCGCACCAGCAACCATAAGTTCGTTTTCTAAGTCTGTGAGTCAGAAGAGACCCTATAGATAACCAGTGTCCCGAAAGTCTAAAAACCTCTCCCACTTTTAATTTGATGCCTCTGTGAAGTTGTTATCTTAAGTGTGCATGAAGAACTCACAGAGGAAGGTGACGGAGTGCAGAGCACACCTCTGTATCACCTGTGCTCTTCACACTGATCAGGTCGTCAGCAGGCGTGTCCTGGAATGAGTGAGCAAAGAAGAGCACGTGCAGGCTCGGAAGAGCACCATCTGGGACCCATCCGCCCAGCCCCGTGCCTGCTGTGCGTTCAGCACTCAGAGCCTGTGCACCCCCTCTTCCAGTGAGACCGTTCTAGTTCTAAGGCACACGTGGCTCGGCTCACAAGACCTGTCTTACGTTTTGGATTCACCATTTGCTCACTGTTCATCCTTTGCATGCCTCAGCTTCCTCCTGGGTAAGCAGGGGAGGTGGTCCTGACATGGGAAGCTGTTCTAGGAGCTGAGTGAGGCCGTGGAGGGACCTGGTCAGTTAGGTGAGTGAGCAGTACTGGTTGAAGGGGCATACGCTGTGTAGGAGGAGGGCTGAGCGTCTAGAGCGTAAGTGGAAATAAGATTAGCTCATCTAGTGAAGTTAGAGAAACTGTACCGTCCGCGGAGACCAAAGACAAGGACAGAACAGGGAGAGCAACCTGGTGGGACTCCGTGTCCAGCTGCTTTTGACTTAGGAGCCAGGTGAGCCGGTGTCCCCTCGGAGCCTGGGCGCACCTGGCCCGTCGAGAGCGGTGCCCTGGCTCTGGCAGCGAGGCTGTCCTCTCTGAGAGCGTCTCCAGGGTCCGTTGCCGGGCGGGGGGCTTCAGAACTGCTGTGCCAGAGTCCAGTCGTACCGTCATCCTTGGGGAGAGGCGGCTGCCCCATGGCCCCTCTGCTCCAGGCCGTCATCGTCATTTTATCCACGGTGGGGAGGGGGTCTCAGTCTGCGTGTCGCCGATGACCAGCAATGCTGAGCACCTCTGCTGTGGTCGTCCTCTCAGAGTCCATTCTTATGCTGGCCCTCTCTCCTTTTCCCCAGTGGGTGTTCTGCCTTCTCTGTCTCTGTGTCTGTGTCCGTCTGCCCCTTTCTCCTGGCCCGCAGCCTGTCTCTGATCCTGAGTGTGAGTTCTGAGCGGGAACCGTGCGGTGTGAGCGCCGACTCCTGCCCATGGCTCCCGTTCCCTCTCCACTGCGCCCACGGGCACGCGGAGCTCTTCACGGCAGCGCGGCTCTCCTAGTCCCTCTTTTGCTTTTGTGTCTTGGAGTCTTCGGGGGAATTTTGATGATCCTACCTTAATCTCATCCTTTCTTCCCTTTCCCTCCTCTTTTCAGGAGCAAGCACTGACGGATTAGGTAGAAAATGCCTCCCTGACATGAAATACCTTCATCTGGTATTCTGAATTTAATTAATTGGTTACAGGAGTTGGTGGATATTTGAACAAGTGAGCTAATATTGAATGACAGAAAATTGCAGAGTATATAATGGTAAAAATGCGCACATCTCCTGTAATTTTCCTTGGCTTCACAGCTTAGCCATTAGAAGATATCTTCCTTTTCTCAAATAAACCTAAACGGTCACCTCGTGTCCATTATTCATTGCAACTGCTTCTCTCTGAAGCTCAGTTCCTCTCATTTCTCCTTTGGGAACCCCTGACGTCCTTGGCTCCACAGTCCCCACATTGCCGGCCTCTGCCCCAAGCTTCAGCTTTTGTCACTTCTTCCCTTAAGCTCTCGTTACGTACGTCGTCAGGAGCTAGTTTCAGCTTCTTGGATGTTGGTGCTGTCTGTGAACTTGAGGATGAACCCCCTCCTGCGCCTGGAAGCCTCACTTCTGTTCCCGCCTTTGCCTTCCTCCACGGGGTTACTGGGGTCCCCTTGTCTCAGAGGCTCCGGGAGACTTCCGAGGAGCCCTTCCACTCCATGGTGTTGCCGCTGTTGCGCTGGTCTCCCTCCAGCCGGCTGTGGGTCTCTCAGAGACAGCCAGTGTGTCTCCCCTTTGGTTCCAGGCCAGGCTCCTGGTGGTGCTCAGGGCTAGGGACTATCCACGGAGGGGACACGGTCGCTCAGTCATGTCCAACTCTGTGCGACCCCGGGGACTGTGGCCCACCAGGCTCCTCTGTCCATGGGATTCTCCAGGCAAGAATGCTGGAGTGGGTTGCCATTTCCTCCTCTTGGGGATCTTCCTGACCCAGGGACTGAACCCGCATATCCTGCTTTGGCAGGTGAACTCTTTACTTGCTGAGCCACTGGGGAAGCCCCGTTTAGGGAAAAAAAATTCTTGCTACAGTGGGAATAGAGGGGACATGTGCTCAGTTGGCCGGTTGTGTCCGAGAGGGGTTTTCTCCTTTCCAGGGTGAGTCTTGACGGGACCGAGCCAGTCTCGCTTGTCGGGTGGGGGGTCACGGGGGTGGAAGCGTGGGAATCGCTGTGAGGCCCCTTGGGAGCCACGGTTCCCCCTCAGAGCCCAGCTCCGTCCTTCCGTGCGCTTCTGCCCACGCTCACCTCTCACACCGTCTCCCGGAAGGGCCATCAGCAGCTCAGCCGTCTCAGTGCTGCCTTTCTCAGGGTCCCGCTTTCGGGGCTGCCCTGCCTGCGGTGTTTCTATGCTTTCCAACCCTTCTGGAGTTTACTCTCTGTATCAGCCGTCCCCTCCCTCTCCAGCCTTTCACTCTAAAAAGACTCAGGCATATGGAGAAGTGGAGAGACTCTTACAGTGAACACTGCAAACCCGCCGTCTAGGTTCTGTAACGTTTGACTGTATTTGATTTATCATGTCTGTCCAGCTTCCTGTCCATCCCTGATCTGTCTTGTTTTATTTTATCATTCAAAATAAGTTGCAGATTACTGTGATTTTGCCCACTGATCCTTTAGTGCGCATGTCACTAGGGTTCAGTGTTTGAACTCGGCTGAGTGGTATTAATACTTCAGGTAGTTTTTTTTTTTTCTCATTAAATAATCACGACACTCATAAGAGGTCTTTTTTGGGGTAGGATGCTGGGGTCCCAACTTTCCCAGGGGTCCCAACTTTCCTTTGGAAAAAAGTATTTGGGGTGAAATACACAAGTCTACATAATACTCCAGCATTATGTTACCATTTGCTAAATTTTGACAAACACACATCTCCCCCAACTATTGTCAAGGTACATACATCACATACATACATTGTCTTCCCCGCAGAAAGCCCTCTCCTGGCCCCTTCCTTTGCCTGCCCAGCCCCAGGGCAGGCGCTTACCTGGCTGGCCCCTGGCCGGTGCTCACCAACGCAGATGCCAGAGGGTGGGAACACTGGGGGACCCAGGCAGAACTGGGGAGGCTCCTCCAGTTCTGGGTCCACCCGACACCGTCAGCATCACCTCTGGCCCAGCTCTCAGTTTGGTCTCTTGGAGGGCAGGGGGCAATTACTGTGACCCTCACTCTGGATGGGGAGGAAGTCTGGATCACGCAGCTGGTTTCGTCCTGTGTGTTGCCGGATGGCCATTCGAACCAACATGTTTGCAGTTGAGAAATGTCAGCTGTCGTTCCTTTTTAATTCTCATCATAAGCTGCCATACATTTACACGTGGAATTAAACTAATGAAAATAAACCATCTGCTTCCAAGATACACAGAGGGGATAACTCCTGTCCCTACATTCTCTGGCACCAACAAGCCGTCAGCACCAGTGAGTGATGTAACATAAAAGGGAGGATGGGAATGTGTCCTAAACTGGAACCTGAGCGAGTTCCCCAGGAAACTCCTCCTCAGGAGTTTCCTCCCCCAGTTCCGTGCTAGGTCTCAACAGCAATAGTAACTTTCACTATTTAGCACTACTGCATGCTGGCTGAGTGGTAGTAATTTTTTTCCTCTCTCTCACATTAAATAATCACGACTCTCATAAGAGGCCTTTTTTGGGGTAGGATACTGGCCTCCCAGGGGTCCCAGCTGTCATCTGGGTACTCGTGGTGCATGTGTGTACCCTGATCACACACTCCTGACCTGGGGCCGAGCATTGACCATCCATCCCAGCACGACAAGGATTACTGCCCACGTCATGTCTGATTCTAATTGCAGTCTGTTTGTGAGCAAGTCTTTATTTGTAGGTGATTAAAGAGGCAAGCTTCTACCTTGACTTAAGCAACCATAAATTTCATTATAATTAAGCCCAAGTTAAGAATGTGTTGTATTGGCTTTCCTGCAGATATTCTGAGATTCTTGTCAGTGTGTCTACAAACATAGATATACACGTACCTGAGTGTATAAATACACATATGCATCCCTTAATTTCTTTACTCTTCCAGTTTAATTTTTTGACAAGCAGCGGCTCCGCATTGGTGTGCTGAGCAGTTCACGGGCGACTTGACTGAGGGGCTCCCCTGCTGCTCCCTCCTCTTGTGAGTGTAGCGGCCGAGTCTCTGTAATTGGAAGCACCTCGGAAAGGTCCTCAGACGTGGAAGGTCAGCACAGTAATGGCTCCTCTGTTACTGTCGGTGTCAAATAACCCATTTCACGTGACTGCACAGAGCTAAACTCGAGCATTAAAATAATGGCTGTTATTTCTGAAACTGTTTAAATTCCATAGGGAAGAGCATTAGTGACACGTGCTCCACCATTGACTTGTGTTTATCTCGTCTCTGCTGACAGCTTATCGTTGCGTAGGGCTTTGAAAAGCTCCCCGGACATTCTGTTTTGTAGTCCAGTAACGAAGGGAGGGACATCCTACCAGTCCATCCTAAAGGAGATCAGTCCTGGGTGTTCCTTGGAAGGACTGATGTTGAAGCTGAAACTCCAATACTTTGGCCACCTGATGCGAAGAGCTGATTCATTTGAAAAGACGCTGATGCTGGGAAAGATTGAGGGCAGGAGAAGGGGACGACAGAGAATGAGATAGTTGGATGGCATCACCGACTCAATGGACATGGGTTTGGGTGGACTCCGGGAGTGGGTGATGGACAGGGAAGCCTGGCGTGCTGTGGTTCATGAGGTCGCAAAGAGTCGGACACGACTGAGCGACTGAACTGAACTGAATGAAGGGAATAACCAGAAAGGCCCACCTTTGAGGCGTAAAAGCGCATCAAACCCGACAGGGAAGCAGCTCGGCTTTGTGTCCTGCTGCAGCTAGCGGGGTGGTGCGTGCACCGTGACCCCGTCTGTGTCGTTACTGAGGTGTAGACACCTGAGTGGTTTGGCTGCAGAAGGTGAATAAGCCATTCCCTGTGGGCCTGCCTGTTGTCTGAACATGTCGCTGTTAGGACGTGGAACTTAATGCAGAAACTGGCAGCTCAGTCAGACCCTTTCTGAGGGTACCCTAAGCTTGCAGGCGGTGGGGGCTGAGGGTGTGACAGGGCCTCAGCATCTTGGCCGGTATTGGCGTTTCGGAGAGAGATTTGCTGTGGCTGGTGGAGAGGCATTAGCGCACACGGCTGTAGTCTTGGGGCCTGGGATCCGGGCTTCCAGCACCCAGGGCCCACACGGAGGGGCTGTCCAGGCTGGCTCCAGCTCGCCTGGCGTCTCTTACACCCTTCCATTCCGAATTAATCTATGAGATAGAAAAGGAAAGACAAAGCCTGCCTTAGCCTGGTTGACGCACACTGTAGACTGGGCGTGATTGGGTCAGGGAGAGGACCTCACCCCTGCTAGTGCTTTGTGGGGGACGCCGTCACTTGCATCGTGGAGTCAGGCGTGGGCCAAAATCCCAGAGAGGAATACGTTCCAGCAGGCGGCCAGAGTTTCAGGACTGGAGGTCAGGTCACTGTGTAAAACCTAATCAGTGTTTTCCAGAATGGGCTGCATACTCAAAAGTAAGACAGTTGCTGGCAAGTGTATAGAATCTGTGTGTTCTGTACATTATTCTGTAGGAGGAGGGTGCTCTTGAGAACAGAGTGCAGTGTTCTTGTCCAAGGTGGTGCTCACAGACGCAGGTGATGGCCTTGTAGCAGCCGCGATTCTGGAATTTTCTGGCACTTTGATCCATCACATTTTACAGGGTTAGCGTCTTCCCTTGCTGTTGAAGATGCACTTGGATTTTCTTGGGGCACTGCTGGGTCTCAGGCTGCCTCTGTCACATAAGGATTATCACCTTTGTTGCTGTCATTGTAGAAAAACTGTATGGCGACTTCCTGAGCTGGAAACTGGAAGACACCCTTGCCCAGTTCCCTTTGCAACCTGGGAAGGTGGCCACCTTCACCATCAGCATCAAAGTGAAGCTGGACTTCTCCTGCCAGGAGAATCTCCTCCAAGACCTCAGCGATGGTAAGCTGCCCCAACTCTAATTAGCACGTGGCGGCCCCCAGACGCATGGCAGCAATCACCATCCTGCCAGCCCCGCTGTTCTGTCTCTGTTCCATGCTTGTCATGCATTAACTCAAGCAGCGTGAGACTTCTCCCGGGCACGCACTTAGTGAGTGAGTTACCGTGGACGTGGAAAGTAATAAAAGTACTTTTTAGTTGAACGGTTTCTTAATTTGCTCTCTCTGCCATTTTGTGCTCATTTGCCAGGAGGTCATCCTGAATTAGTGGAATATAGGAATCACTGCGTTTTCTTTCTCCCGAAGTATAACTGCTGTGATCCCTTAGACATCTAATTAGCTGTGATTATAAAGTTCTCCTTCAAAGTCTGGTGATTTCTATAAAGAGATGGAGTGTGGAGAAAATGGAGCTTATTTTTGTCATAACATGAGGACTAGGTGATTAGGGGTAAGACTGGGTAGATTAATTGTGTCAGTTTATGAAGCACGGGGGCGTCATGGGGTGTATCCGCTCAGGCTGCCAGAGAGCGCGCCACAGCCGGCATGGCTGCCACATGTGCTTGTCTCCTTGTGGTGCTGGGGGTCTGGGGGTCGGGGTCCAGGGGCCAGTGTGGCCGGGCTCTGTGAGAGCCTCCTTCCTGGCTTGCAGACGGTGCCTCCTCTCCGTGTCCTTCCTTGGCAGAGAGTGAGCGAGCCCGGTGTCACTTCCCCTGCCCACAGGGACGCCAGTTTTCTCAGACTAAGGGCCGCCCCCGCCCCGTTGCTTATTCGACTTTCATCACCTCCTCAGGCCCAGCTTCAATTTTAGTCACACCGGAGGTTGGGGTTTTCGACATATGGATTTGGGGGCCACTGCCAGTCCAAGGATGTTGTTGGAGACAGTCAATGGATCCCGTTGCTAGAACTTAGTAACTATGTGATTTTGACTTCTCTCTGCCTCTGTCTCCTAACTTATAAGATGACAGTAATACCCCATTTGTACAGTTGCTGTGAGGATGTGCCCTTCACCTGGAACGTGGTAAGGGGTCCACAAGTGTTAGTTATATTATACCCCCTCTCCCCTCTTACGGATTTATAGTATTACAAGACATGTAACCACCTCTCAGTAGAGACACTCTACTGGGCTCTTGGAAAGCAGAGATGAATGAGTGATGGCCTGCCCTCTGGACAGCAGTAACAACAGCCGCTTGATGCCAAGAGCCGACTCGTTGGAAAAGACCCCAGTGCTGGGAAAGATTAAGGGCAGGAAGAGAAGCGGGCAACAGAGGATGAGACGGTTGGATGGCGTCACTAACTCAGTGGACGTGAGTTTGAGCAAACTCTGGGAGATAGTGAAGGACAGGGGAGCCTGGCGTGCTGCAGTCCACGGGGTTCCAAAAGTTAGACACAGCTTAGTAACTGACCAATAGCACACTAAGTCCATGACACTTGATGAAGTGTTCTCTCCTGTACGCTCAGGAGTGCACCTATTAAAATTTTACAATGTCTATGAAGATTGAAAAGTAAGTTTACTGTTGGACACACAAAAAATGGAAAATACCATGTAGATTTAACAATACACAAGGACTTAAAAATGTCAGGTGAAATGGGTATTTCCTCTCTGTAAATGACTTTATCCCACTGGACTGCATCTTTCTGTCAGTAGACAGAGACTTCTTTTCCCCAAGAAGGGAGTTTGGCAGAGTCAGTGGTGCCCAGTACCTATCCTGGGAAGGCTTGTGATTTGTCATCCCCAGGGGTGTGTCCAGGCAAGTGGATGGCCAGCTGAGGCCTTTGGACGTGAGAGCTGAGGGAGGGGACGGTGACTGGTGCTGCCGCTCACTTGGGGTGGGGTGCCCCTGGGAGCGAGAGAGCACAGACCCTTTGGGTGGAAACCAAAGCTGCTTCCGTTTTGGTGGCTCTTTGACTTTATGTGTTCAGCGTGGATGTATCTTCTTGTGTTTCTGCCTTTAGCTACAGAATTCTGGAGGACTGCCTCTGCCCTCCTAAGCTGAAAGTAAAATTGCAACTTGGGATTTATAGTCTGGAAACTCACTTTGAAAATAAAACCAAATGGAGGAGAGCTAGAGTTAGGATTAACACTGGTCTATAAGTGTAAGGCTGTCCTAGTTTCCGGTCGGTTAGATAAAGCACAGGTGTGCAGTGGAGCGTGGTTGTCATTAACGAGATGCCCTCTTTATTTATTTTTGTACTGATGTGTATTTATTTTTGTGATGCAGCATCATGGTTTATGGCATTTATATTAATAGTAGAACCGAATTAGAATATAGTTTTTATTGTGTGTTAAAGTAATCTACTCTTACACAGATTTGCGTTAATGTATCTAGTGGTCTGGCAAATACAGTATTTGAAGTAAGATGCCCTCTCCATGGTCTCCGCAGGTGGCACGGTGATAAAGAATCTGCCTGCTAATGCAGGAGATGCAAGAGATGTGGGTTCAGTCCCTGGGTCAGGAAGATCCCCTGGAGGAGGAAATGGCAATCCACTCTGGTACTCTTGCCTGGAGAATCCCATGGGCAGAGGAGCCTGGGAGAGGCCCCATGGCGGGTGCTTGGTCTGGGAGTTTCAGACCTCTAGCTGGGGTTCTGGATTGGCCTTTCAGACAGGCTCTCACATTAGCTATGGTTTCTGAATCTAGATGCCATTTCATAAACTTGCAGAGAGACTTCCCTGCTGTCCAGTGGCTGAGATTCCAAGCTCCCAATGCAGGAGGCCCAGGCTTGATCCCTGGTCAGAGAACTAGATCCCACATGCTGCAGAACAAAAGATGCTACGTGCTGCAACTAAGACCTGGAACAGCCAAATAAACACATACTTTAGAAACAACAAAAGCTTGCAGCAACAAATGTAGCTGCCATGCAGAGCAGGACACTGGACCCAGTGTGGGCTGTAGACATGTGGAAGAGAGTTAATATTTGCTGAGCATTGTCAGATATTGCATATCAGATCTGGATCAGCCATTTTATTTGCATTATTTCTATTTAGTCTTCCCAACACCTCTATAAAGTAGGTGATTCCATTTTGTTTAAAAAACAAAGTAAAAAACAAGTGGGAGGATTGTTCTCCATTAGAGGAGGTGGAAGAGATCTAACACTCTGATGCTATCTGTGTGCAATCCTTAATCGTGTCCTGGATTGAAAATAGCCTCTGAAGATGTTTTCGGGCCTCAGGATTCTGGCTGAGGTGAGAGAGAAGCCCTCATCTTGGCACTCGTTCTGCGCAGCCGAGAAAGCACGGCACCCCCTGCCCCCAACTGTCTTGACAATGTCCCTCCAGGGAGGAGGCCTGGCTGACTCGGTCTCTCTGGGCACCGAGCTGCTGCCTTCAGGGAGGGTGAGCTGGATAGAGTTAGTGCCTCCAGTCTCAGTGTGTACTGCGGCTTCTCTGCTGGGTCCCTGGGCCTCCACAGAGGCTGTCTCCTGTGTGCATGATGGTCTAAATTAGTGTTCTTTGGGGGGAAGACAGCAGAAAACTCTTATTCTGCCAAGATAGTGATACCACTCTCTGCAAGAGTGAGATTAAACTGGCTTCGGTGATTGCTGTGGCGGACACAGGGTTGATCCTGGTATTCTGAAACTGTGTGTTAATGTAGAATCAAGTTAACGATCTGTTCTGTGATAATCTAATTCTAGCACCTGACTCTGCTGCTGAGCGCGGATTCTCATGTGGAAGTGGTAACTGATGTAACATGACAAAGATGGAGTAAAAACCTGTAGTTTAGAATTTAAATAAAAGGTAGCAGGAAGAAAGTATGGGGTGTGTAAAGATCCATCCGTCTGCCGTGTCTACTCCAAGGCCTAGACACCCAGCAGCTCTACCGCAGTGGGCCTCCTAACGCCTGCGTCCTGGTGTTGAGAGAAGCCAGGGCTTCATGGAGAAGTGTCCCCTTCCAGGTCTGGGGCAGGAAGTGTCTGTGGTGAGGTGGTCTGGGAATATCCTGTGGAGCCTGCAGCAGGGAAGCTGTCAGAGCGAAGGTGCTAAAGAGGACCCGATGTGAAGAGGCTGCTGCTGGCGGTCCGAGCTTCAGCGGGCTGATACCTGCACTTCAGTCAAGGCTTCTGAGTGCTTCCGGAGAGGGTTCCCCGCCTCAGAGTGATGGGGAGAGTGATGTCATCCTGCAGGTGACAGGTAATGAGCACGTGTTCCGCCTCTCCGTTCAAACGTATGGTCGGACGGCCTGAGAGTTGATGACGGCAGTCTCTCTTCCCAGAAGCATTCCAGCCAGCACTTGAGAAGGGCGGGTAGAGTTAGAAGCCCGCCATAGATTATGGGTTGAGACCATGAGCATCCTCACAGCAAAATAAGAGACAGGCAGGCCTTACGTCCCTCCTGATGGGAGAACACACCCTGCTCGTGAGTTCGTGTCGCCCCACGTCACACCTGACACTGACAAGCGCTCGCGGCTCTCCCTGCCAGTTCATGAGAAGCCCTGTGAGGCTCCTCCGGTTCAGACGATGGTCAGCTCTGCAGGCAACCTGGTTCCGTCAACAAGTCGATGCGAAGAGAGACGGGGAGGCAGTCCTGGAGAGGCGCTGGGTCACAGCCCTCGGCAGGTCGTCCTGAGCCTGCGGCGCTGTTTCCCGGGCCGGCGGCGTCTGTCCCTCCTGCGTCTGCCTGCTGAGCCCCACCTAATCGTGCCCGCCTCATGGCCCGCGTGTCCCCGCGGCACCTCCAGACGCTGCCCCGGCTGCTCCCACACCGTGTCCCTTCCCATCTCTCCACTCCCAGCACCCAGCGCAGGGCCCGCCTCAGAGAAGATCCCAGAAATGACTCGCTGAGGAGATGAAAGGCACGTTGTGGAGTGAGACGCGCCGGCCTGACCCTGCGTTCAGGGAGGGGAGTGCGGCCTGACTCGGGGCAGCGAGCCAGGCTGAGAAAAGGCTGGTGTGATGGAGACTGTGGGAAGAAGGCAGGTGGGCGGCTTGGTGCCGAGAGCCTCCTGGTGTGGCAGGTGGCAGGTGTGAGGGCTCGAGGGTGCGGCGTGTAGATGTGAAGCAGGAGAGAGTGCGGCGGGCGGGCGGCAGGGAAAGGGTCTGTCTCTACCGAGCGTGTCCAGCCACTGCTGGGGGCCTGGGGTGTTTGCAGCACAGGGTTGAGGAGCTGGCCCAGCGTTTGGTGAGCTGTTAGAATTTGTTCTGCTCCCCACGGAAGTGCTTCTTGCCTGAAATGTCTCGTTTGTTAAGCTAAGACAAAATCTGCCTATGGTGTAAGTTCGAATCATTTCAGTTCTTTGTGCACAGTTGGAGATTTGGGTTAAAAAAAAGAAGCCATTTTACCTTCAGCATTTCGTTACGTTTGCATCTTCACAGTTTGAAGATTCAGCCTCTGACTGTTGCTGGGGACTGGTTTTATTTGCAGCCCTTGCTATGGAACCCTGTGTGTTCCCATCCCTAAGCTGTCCCTCCCCGAGGACTGTGCCTGAGACCTGGTGGCACCGAGCCCGTCTGCCCCGGTCTGCCGCTCTCTGCAAAAGCAGATACTAGTTCTGGGAAGATGCAGTCTCACTTTTCAAAGACCAGTGAGTCCTGAATTACCCAGAAATCAAATACCAGTTGCAATCTTAATATCAGGAGATTTCTTATTTTCTTAATTCCTAGATGCCCGAGGCTTTCATACAGGTCTGATTTTCTTTTTACTTTTTTAGAAAATGTTCTTAACTTGGATTTTTTCCGAGGCCACAGAGTATGGAGGCTGGAAGCTGTACTGCGTCTCTCCCCTGTTCCTCCTCACCCGCCCCCCGCCCACCCCATCCCCACTTCCCCACATGAGAGCATGAGATAGAGGTGCTGGCCGCTCTCCCTAGAACCCCAGGAGGGAGCTGGACGGTGGCCTTAGAACCTGGGCTCTGTGCCCCCAGCCTCTGGTCCCCGGGGCCACTCCGGCTCCCTGCTGCCACAGTCGTCTGGTCTCACACACTACAGCGCCCCCAGACTGAGACGGGGCCAGGGCCATCTCTGTCTTTAATTCCCAAGCCTGCTCCCAGCCTGGAGATCTCCTCCCTCTTGCTTCTCCTCCTCGCGCTCCGTCCGTTCCACATGCTGCCTCCTCCCTTCCGTCTTGACCATCACAGAGCAGAATCGCTCAGAGCTCTATCCAGCGTCCTCTTCTTCCTTTGCAAGCGTGCTCTCTTGCCTCTGCTCAGATGGCTTCAGTGACCATCAACCCCACCCCACCGCACCGCCAGACCACTTCTCTGCACTCCTGGTCCGAGGGCTGACTGTGGGCTCCGAGGGCTCTGGTTCTGGGGGAGATGGGGCGGGTGAGGCCAGGGGGAGGCTTGCTTGGCAGTTGCCGTTCCCCTCCCCCAGCCGAGGGGGTTTGCACCCCTGTCCTGCATTCTACTCTGTGCTGTTGCCCCGCAGATGAAGGCCTTGATCCCGTGGGGACAGGGGAGGGGCTGCTGTGAGGCAGTGGCTCTGGCCCCTCCCCTCCAGCCCCAGTGGGCGTCCTCAGGTCCTTGCCCTGGTGGAAGATCGTACGTGGTGTGCACGGCAGCCCTGGGGGCTTCCCGCTCCCCTCGCCCACACTAGGCCTTTGCAGGCACTTGCAGTGTCTGGCTGAACCTGTGAACTGGCCTTCGTGGCCCGAGGAGGCACCTGTGCTGGGGTCCTGCTGTGGGCAGGTG
This sequence comes from Redunca redunca, assembly GCA_006410935.1. Classification (NCBI taxonomy): domain Eukaryota; kingdom Metazoa; phylum Chordata; class Mammalia; order Artiodactyla; family Bovidae; genus Redunca; species Redunca redunca. The sequence continues at coordinate 769,062 of SJYQ01000274.1, read as the reverse complement.
CCTGCCCACAGATTTCAGGTTAGTTTTCTCTAGCACTTCATTTCTCTCATCAGTGCAGGACAAGTCAGTTTCTAGTTTGTCAAGTGTCTTCTTGTCCTCAGGATGGAAGTGATGTTTTTTTTTCCCCCCCGAGCTCTCAACATCTCCAAGCTGTAATCAGAAGCCCACACCCTTTCAATCAGATCTCCAATGATTTTCAGGTTGTGCTGGTCATTTGTCAGACTACATGCTGTTTCTGTTGTGTGTTCAGCAGGTTCTCTGCTTTTGCTTTCAAGGAAAAGGTTAATGGTGCAGCAGACAGCCGGCCCCTCATTATGTTCAGCTGGCGTTGCCCACTAGCTTCTGACTCACAAGCCGTCATCTCACAGCTCGATGGCTCAGCCGAGGGAAAGGTCAGGCTGCTTCTGCTTCCTGGAGCTCCGGGGGCACCTCTGAGTGAGACAGAAAGCTGGGCTCTTGCCTGCACCGTCTCATAACCTGGGGGTCCCCTGCTCCCTGTCAGCCTGCAAGAGGGACGGCTGACTCAGGTCTGAACTCATAACTCTCTGAACCACCAGGAGAGGATGAAATCCAGGTGTTTGTCATTCATCAGCAACAGGTGATCTTCCTGCAGCACCGGGGCTGAGGTCTTTTGGAACGTTTGCTCACACGACCACCAAGGTGGTGGTGGTGATTCTCAGGAGACAGGTTGGGTGTTCAGGAAAGGTGATTGAAGAGGATTTTCCCCCCCAAAAGGTGAACGAGGTGACTTCCGTGGATCCCTGCAGGCTGGCGTGCTGTGAGCTCTCCACACCCACCGTCAGTGCTCTGCTTTAGGCTCTTGTCATTGATCATCTGGACCTTGTTGGGAGCCTTCTGAGTGGTCTCCCAGCAGCTCACTCTGCCCCTTCTTCGCTGTCGTCCATGGTTTCCCTGCAGTCCTTTCTCCGAGTGGAACCTGTCCACGTCCCACTCTGCCCTGCACCTTCCAAGGGCCCTAGCCACCAGGACAGTGGGTGTGGTCCTGCCCTGGCTGCCTGTTTGGTCTCCTTGCTCACCTGTCTCTTCTCTATCATTCGGTTTGTTTGCCAGAAACATTGAATTACTTATGTTTCTGACTTACCGTGTCTTCTTAGGCCTACTGCCTTTTAGTGTAGACCAGAGAGGGGGTTGAACCCTGTTGCATGTTGGAATCAGCTGGGGGTCTTTAAAAGCTCTGCCTGGCTCCTGCTTTAGACCTCATGATTTCATAGGCATGAAGTGTGACCTGGGCCTCAGGATGTTGTAAAGTGTCCCAAAAAGTGAAAAGTGAAGTCGCTCAGTCCTGTCCAACTCTTTGCGACCCCATAGACACCAGGCTCCTCCATCCATGGGATTTTCCAGGCAAGAGTACTGGAGTGGATTGCCGTTTCCTTCTCCAGGGAACTTCCCGACCCAGGGATCGAACCCAGGTCTCCCACATTGTAGACAGACGCTTTCAGTCTGAGCCACCACTTGATCTTAGCCACAAGGCCAAGAAGTGTCCCAAATGGTTCATGAAAACATCCAAGTTTGGGAACCATCGACATAGACTCTCTTTCTTCCAGAAAAACTTACTCATTCTCCAGGTCTGAAAATGAATTTGGGAGTGTTGTGTTCCCCTTCTCAATTTTTGGAAGAATCTGAGGAGGATTGGTGTTAATTTTTTAAAAGTTTGGTAGAACTCATCTGTAAAACCATTTTAATTTATGTGCTTTAGTTTTTGAGGGAATTGTGTGTGTATGTGTATATATATGTATAAAGGACTCATAAGTACTTGAATGGGAGTGGGTATTATGGAATGTTTGAAGTTATAGAAGTGTAACAAATTACTAGTATTTTGTTCTAATCAGAATATTAGTAATACATGGATCACAGGGAATAACAGGATGAGATGGTTGGATGGCATCACTGACTTAGTGGACATGAGTTTGAGCAAGCTCCGGGAGATGGTGATGGGCAGGGAAGCCTGGCGTGCTGTAGTCCATGGGGTCGCAAAGAATCAGACACAACTGAGCGACTGAACTGTTCTAATTAAGTAACAAGACTTAATTTCTTCCTTGGTTTTTATAATGCAGTGTGTAGTTTAGTAAAGTAAGCGATTATGGCGTGTATTTTCCCCTCCACAGATATTTCTGGAGTGTCTGTTCCATGCACAGGAACACCTTGGAGATATTGTGGATTCAGTTCCAGACAACCACAATAAAGCGAACCCTGCAGTTACAGCGGGTCATAGGATTGTTTCTCAGTTCTTATAAAAGTTATGTGTATACTGTATTCTGTTCAGTGTGCAGTAGCATTGTGTCTGAGAAAAGAATGCACATGACTTAGTTAAAAACGCTTCGTTGCTAAAAATGCCAAAACAGCTATAATAGTAACATGAAATATCACTGATCAAAGATATAAATAATAACAGATATAGCACAATAATATTGAAAAAGTCGGAGATACCATGAGGAATACCAAAATTCGAGACAGACATGAAGTGAGAAAATGCTGCTGGAAAAATGTTCCCAGCAGGGTTTCCCCAAGCCTTGAGTTTGTAAAAAGTGCAGTATCTGTGAAGTGCAGTAGAGTGAGGTGTGTCTGTGCTCTGCTGCTCTCGGGATGGTCTCGAGATGTAAAATGAGATGTAGCCCCTGCCCGCAAGGAGCCTCGCATCCGGGGCAGTGCTGTCTGTCAGAAGTCTGTGCCGGGGAAATTCCAGGAGGGTGACCAGCAGTCGTGTGTGGCTTTGGTTGGCTGAGATGGGGACAGTGCATCTAAAGATCTCAAGTGTTGTTTGATTTTAATCACTTTGTTAATCACTCTGTTAAGACTGCACAGGTCTGATGAGAGAGACAGGCGGTGTCACACGTAAATGAAAAATTGTAGCTTTGCTAAGTGCTGGACAGGAGAGGTACCTGCTGCTATGACAGGAAGTGGGGCAAGACTTGTCTACAGAGGTGACGATGGAGGTGAAACTCACAGGATGAGGAGGACCTGAGGGCAGGAAAGAAGAGGAAAATAGTTTTTCACGCATGTGTAAAAACTGTGGCAGAAAGCAAGTTTTGGGAACTTAATTTTTGAAAAGTATGTGTGTGTGTGGTGAGAGAGAGAATTCTTATAGCTATTCCACAAGAGAATTTGTATTAACAACTGATTTATTGGGGAGAAAAGGTTTCAGGGGATGATGCTAGGTGAACCTTTCCTTTTGATAATTCCTAAAACTAATGTTCTCACTTGAAGCCATCAGCTTTGTGATTTCTGTGGTGTGGCTAACTCTTTAATGAAGAAATAATGACTTTCCCAATCTTCCAGGGTTGTGCGGTGCTTGATGACTACTGTGAAGAGGGCTCAGACATTCAGGCTGTAATTTGAATTTCTTGTTTTTAAAAGAACAAGCATGTGTCATTATTTGGCCTGGGACCACTGCTCTCCCTTTATCATCTTGTGGAAAAGGCATTCTATTTCCAAACTGGCAGTACTCTGGTTTGGTTTTTCTGAATTTTATCCTAAAATAACATGCCAGTTGAGCTATTTCTGAGGCTTTCTTCAGAGAATTGATGTTCATTTATTTGTGTTTCTAAGTAGGAATGGAATAATACATGTAAACAAGGTATGAAAGATGTGTAAGACCAGAGCGAAAATGTGAGTGCAGCGTTTATGAGCACTGCTGAGAGCACTTCTGTTGCTCAGTTATCAGTGTTGATCTTTCCCGAGGTTGGGGGCAGGGGCTTGGCAGGGCCTGGGCTCTGCCTCTGTGTCCAGTGCTCCTTAAGGCAATTGTTTCCAGACAGAGAAAGAAGGCTGAGCGCCGAAGAACTGATGCTTTTGAACTGTGGTACTGGAGCAGACTCTTGAGAGGCCCTTGGACTGCAAGGAGATCCAACCAGTCCATCCTAAAGGAGATCAGTCCTGAGTGTTCATTGGAAGGACTGACGCTGAAGCTGAAATTCCAGTACTTTGGTCACCTGATGCGAAGAACTGACTCATTAAAAAAGACCGTGATACTGGGAAATTTGAAGGCAGGAGGAGAAGCGGCTGACAGAGGATGAGATGGTTGGATGGCATCACCGACTCGATGGATGTGAGTTTGAGCAAACTCTGGGAGATGGTAAAGGACAGGGAAGCTGGGCGTGCTGCAGTCCACGGGGTCCCAAAGAGTCAGACACAATTTAGTGACTGAACAACAAGAGAAAGAGAACACGCCTGGAATTTGAACACGTCCTCAGGTGTCTTAACATTTTTTTCAATTGAAGTCTAGCTGATCTCCAGTGTTAATTTCTGCTATATAGCAAAGTGATTCAGTTAGACATACATATCTATTCATATTCTTTTCTGTCATGGTTTACAATAGGATATTGATGATGGTTCCCTGTGCTATACAGTATGCCCTCTAGTCTCTTCATCCTTCACTTCTTCAAAGATTTCCAAAGAAAAGGTGGCACTTTCAGGCTCCCATTTCAGAGCTCCATTGCCAGGGGTGACTGGTGTCCTTGTCTTTGAGTGAGCGTCATCTGCTGTGGCATCACCTGATTCTTTTCCCTGTTGACCATCTTTCCAAGGGGAGAAACTCAGTAATGTCCTGAAGCTAGCAGGACTGTCCAGGGGTTTAAAAGTCCACTGGAGTTCATTTCCGGTGTGGCCTGTGATTCAAATGGTGTCACTTTTCAGCAAAGGCAAGTATCGTCTCCAGTGGGCTTCCAAATGTGATCTCCTAGGAAACTGGCTGTTGCAGCATGTCAGACACCTGGTCTGCTGTGAAGAGGTGTGGATTTGCGCTTCACCTTGGAGTTGACAGCCGGACGTTGCAGTGAGGGTGCATCTCATACCCACTGCCCTGCGGATCTGTACCTGTGTTTCTTCTCTTACCTGGGACACTGGAAGCAGGTCCTGCTCCCAGATTTCAGGGCTGCAGCTTCAAAGGACTTTGTGTGATGCCGCCTCGTTCACAGCAGACGCTGAGAGGTGGGGTGACTACGCTGAGAACAGGCTGACTCAGCATTCAGGCTGACGCCAGCCCAATGTTCAGTTGTCTGCACACGTGTCCTCTATTAGATATTCACCGTCTCAGTCACAGTGTTCAGACGTCTGTGCACACAAGCGATCTGTTACATGTTCACTGTCTCAGTTGCTCTGCTTGTTTTACAACCATCAGAACTCCCCTGACTGTACACTTGAAATGTCTGCAGGTTATGACACGTTAGTTGTGTCTCAGTAACTATGTTAAGATGAGATGCTCTGGCACTGGGGGAGGGCACCTGGCATGAGAGCCTGTGGAGGAAGGAGAGGCTGTTCGTGGGCCGAGAGCACTGAGGGCTGACGGGGCCCCGTGGGAGGGGCGCCACCCCCTGCTCTAGAGGGACGGAAGGCCAGCGCCCTCAGAGGCGTGGGCGTGGGCCGAGGGCTCTTGCCTTGTGGACAGTATATAAAGGCCACTTTTCTACATGGATTGTTTTTCTTCCTAAGCATATCCCAGAGTTTCTGAATGAATGAACACACCACTTTCGCTGTGAAGACTGAGGCTGAGTGTTGCCTGATTCCTGAGCCAAATGTTTCTCCCGCTTTGGTTTTCCTGAGGACGCTTTATGATCGCCAGATGGGCTTTTTGGCACCCATGGGCTTTATGAACAATTTAAAAAGCATCTTCAAAATACATCCCACCTGCAACAGTGTGCCCTGACAAGCTCCCACCAGGAGACGGTCATCTCCTTTGGCCTTTGTAGATGTATATTATCCTGCTTTAGTTTATTTTGCACACCTGGCATCAGTGAGAAAAATGTGCATTCAGCCTTTGGCATTAGTGTCTCTTTCAAAGGTGCACAAAAACAGACACGTTCCCTGAGCGGCCCTCCCCACCCGCTGCCGGAGACAGATGCTAAGCCACTGTGAGGGGCCTCCCAGGAGGTGCTGTGTAGGTTTTGGCCACAGGGCAGCCTGGCCGGGAGGTTTCCTGGAAGCTCACGGGAGGGTGGGAGTGTGCTGCTTGTCCCGGCTGTACTGGGTCTCCATGAATCTGACAGTCCTGACTTCTGGTTCTCACCACGCTGCTGATGAACTGCTACGTTACTTATCTTCTCAGGCTCGCCAGTCCCTCGTCTACAGAGCCAATAAGATCAGGCCCACCCCACCTCGCAGAGCGTGGGGAGCAGTCAGTGCCGTGTCCAAAGTGCCCGGTGCCGCGCCGAGTCACGGGAGACACGCAGCCACCAGCCCCTCTTGGGGCGGCGTTTCTGTTGTGAGTGTGCTGTCTCTCCCCACCACATGCATCCCACTTCCAGTTGTCATCTCTCCCAGTTGTCACCGTGCTTGGATACAGCCGACTTCGAGAGACATGTTACTATTTTAGCATGTTAGACTGTATTTCTGAATTGCCCACAGAGATGCTCTTAATAGAAAAATTGAGCACTATAAACAGTAACTCTGAAGCTCTCTCTAAGTGCTCAGTTTGATTCACGATGATCTACCAGGCTCGTCCCATTCTTAAATACCCTCTGTCCTCATAAATCTGCCCAGCTCTGCGGCGGTCTTCCCACGAGGCTGCCTTCGTCTGTTAGTAACTTTTTTTGGTCTTGTCTCCCCATTAGTTGTCATTCCCGTCTGTTCTCTGTTCTATTTGCGGTAGCCTGGGTTGGCAGGAAAACTGGCCGATAACGGCTGAGCAGAGCTTCCTCCCTGTTTGCACCCACGTGGCTGGGAGCGGCCCCTCCTCGCTCACCCCTGACTCCATCCAGCCTCTTGCCGCCCTCTGTTGCCTCCTCTCTGGCCCTGTCCCCACGCAGGCGAAGGGCTTCTCTGCCACCTTCTGGAGGCCAGCTTCTGCCTCCCATCCTAGCTGCTGACCTCTGTCCCCATTTATCGTTTATATGTCGCTTGTCTTTTCCATTCTTGATTGGATCAGGGGGCAGAATATTTTAGTCTATGAAGTCAGAGAGTAGCTTTCCTTGTGTATATTTCTTCTGAGCTTGAAGATTACAGGTTTCTGAGGTTTCCCTGAGGTTCTGAGGTCTTTGTCAGAAAAGGAGGCAAATTTCAGGTCTAATTTTTAGCCTTTTTGGCTCAGGGCTGACATCTCAGAGCCCTCCAGTGCCACTTCTCACCAGTTCCCTTGCATTGGATCCCATTTTTGAGTCAAGCACGCTGAGGTCGCAGGGTGCTGTGGTTTGCTCAGTCTCTGTGTGGTGGGAACAGTGGGTGCAGGAAGGCCCCAGCCTGTGTCTTGAGAGCCCGTGGCTTCAGGAAGAACCACCCTGCCTGCCCTTCCTAGATCAAGTCTCAGAAAGACTCTTTGAGGCCCTGCTGGCTGGCGTCTCATGTCCGTCCTTTGGATCTGCTGCTGCTGATGAAAGGTCTCGGCCTCTCACCACAGCTGCATCAGAGTCACCCCTGGAACCACCTGGGGTGGAGAGGGAGCTGCTCCACGAGGAAGCACAAACAGGCCCTCTGCTCAGGACATTCCCTGCTGCAGCACGGAGCCCCTGGACCCTGCAGAAAGGGCGTGTGCAGTTACGGGTATGAAACAAGGCAGACAAGAACCCCATCCTTTGGGAGCCAGCCGCCTGTGCGTCACTAGTGATGGAAACTTCCCCAGGGAGGGGTGAGCTGTGCTGTACCCCAGGCCGTGTGTGGGGAGCGAGGGGATGGCATTTAAATCCGTTGGGCACCTCCCTTAACTCAGCAGGGACTACTGAGGTCGTCCCTCGGGGGCTCTCTGACAGGCCCCACTGGACCTAGTGTCTAGAGTCTCAAGAGTGTGGAGTTTGTGTTCTGCAAATGGCTATGTTCATGATACTGCTACCGTTCACAGCAGGCACTGTGGTGTAGTGGAGGGCTTTATAGATCATCCCCATGGTGCTGGGGGAAGAAGGAGAGAGAAAGCTCTTTGAAATCTCACGACTTTGGATTGTCTTTTGCAGATGGGTCTTTGCACAGGGACACATGACGAAAGTTCAGTTAATGGAGAACTGAGTTGATTATTGAATGTGACTTTGGGATGACGGAATTTTTGTTGACCGTGGTGTGTAAACTGCCAAATTTGACCTGTGATTTTTTTCATTTACTTAATGTTTTGCTGTGGGTTTGTGACTTGCTGGAGCCTTTGCAGCTGCTGTGGGGGCACAGTAGTGAAATTGAGAAGAGCCTGGTCCTCAAGGGGTTTAGGTCATGTAAGGTATCTCGGGCATGCGTATTGATTGTTGTAATAATCATAATAACTATTTTTGTTGCACGTTCGCCAGGTCCCAGCCTCACGACAGACGTTTCATGTTCTCTGGCCCGTCCGAGTCCTCCAGGCCCTGCTTTGCAGCCGGTCTTCCTGGACGCATGGCCGCCTTGGGTGAGGGCAGTGCTGGGGTGCTGAGGAAGGAGCATTGTCCGCCAGAGTGGCTGGGGACGCATGATGACAAAGTGGGGTGTTAGGATCCACGGAGACGGTGGTCAGAGGTGCACAGAGTGAGGAGGAGACGCAGGGCAGGGTAGGGCCGACAGGGAACGTGTTTTGGCAGAAGAACTGCCCCAGTCCGGTTGCACATACGGACCTGGTGGAAGCTGGGCTCTGGTCCTGGGGGCCGCAGTGTTTCCTTTCTGCGCTTCATTCAGCATGTTGCCCTCTGGGTCCCCACCCAGAGCTTCCAGGGCCCACTCCCCTCGGGAGCTACAGAAAGTCCTTGTTTCCCCACCACATCCAGGGAGTGTGAACGGCTCTCCTTGGACTCTCAGCCCTTCTATCCACTCTCCAGGAGCCGAAGGTGGCTTTGGGGAAGGCTGATGCCTGGATCGTGGACACGAGCTCTTCCCGGTCTTGGTAGCCCTCCAGTACCTTGAAGAGATCTGAAAGCAGCTGTGTCCTTGCCCTCTAGGGGTTCTTGGTGGCCGGGTTGGTCTGACTGGTCTACCTGCTGTGATCAGGAGGCTCTCCGGAAGTGCATTCGGTCCCTGTTGAGTCTGAGCTGTGTGTGGGGCCCGTGCTCCCCTGCTCGCCAACGGTTGGATGACACGTTGGCGCCTGGCTTGCTTGTCACGGAGTTTCCGTGTCGCTCTGCTGCTCTGTCGACTTTCTCTTGGGATTCTGAGGGATTCATGAACTATTCTGCAGCCACTTCCTGAAATTGTGTTTTGGGTCTGCTGCTTCTCTGCTTAATGCAAATCATTTATAAAATAACTTTTCATGGTGATGCTCCCAGCAAACGTTTCTTCACAACTGGCGGTCTGATTTAGAAGTGCTTCTAGTTGATAACTGAGTCAGTTTTTTGGGGGGCACAGAAGATACTTATCTGCACTGCTGTTAGCAGTGTTTATGGTCTGGAAATGAGGGTGGCTGGCATTTTTCTTCAGCCTCGTGTGGCCATCGTGCTGTCCAGAGGGCCTTTGAGTAGCTCAGGGAGTCCAGGAGGGGCGTAACCTGACTGACATTTCCGTGGACTGACTGCTGTGGGGGCGCATGGACGGGCAACGTGAGGGGCAGCCAAGGCCTCCTCCTCTGCTGCCCTGGAGGGAGGCGGTGGGACCCGGACCCGGGTGGTAGCCTTGAAGGCCGTTTCAGGAAGCACCTTGAGAGCTAACAAGACTTCCGGGCAGATGGGATGTGGGTGTGAGACCACGGACTTTGGGGCGAGTCCCGGGTTAGGCTGACAGGTGACGTCAGGGACTCGGAGAGGGAGCCAGCGGTGGTGAGCCCTTTACAGGGGTTCACACAGTCCTTTGACTCAGTAGTGGCTCCTGGGACTGGGAGAGGAGATGGCTTGCAGACTGAGTTAGGGGGCCGGGTGAAGCCATCCTCAGGAATGGAGGCTGCGGGAGCGGCTCATGCAGGCTGGTGATGGCGGGGTGGTGTTGTCCAAGCACAGGCAGCTGGGCCGGGTTTGGCAGTAACGAGGGGCCGGGCCATGGGAAGGCACCCAGCCTTTCTCAGCGGCGGCCTGTCCTCGGCTTTGATCTGTAGCGGCTGTGACCGTGTGCACAGGAGAGTCACCAGGCGGCTGGCCTTTACACAGGGTGGAGCAGCAAGAACACGCCGGAGCCCTGCTCCAGATGCTGGTGGCCTTTGAATAAAATCTCCTACATTAAAGAAAGAGATCGGATCAACCTCTGACTCACGATTCTCTCTTCCTCTTTCAGACGGCATCAGTGTGAGTGGCTTTCCGCTGTGCAGCCCCTTCCGCCAGGTGGTCAGACCCCGGGTGGAGAGCAAGCCTGTGAACGCGCCCGAGGGCGGCCGGCCCGGGGAGCCAGGCCACGTGAAGGTGAGTTGGTCCCGGCAGCCCGCTGAGGCGCTCGGCTCTCCTGGCTTCTCCCGCGCCTTTTGGCGGCAAAGTTGGCGTGTTTTCCATAAAGGAGAGGAAGGATGTATTTGCCGACAGATGTGTGTTTTTGGGAAGCTGGTGTTTCTCCTTCCCCATGAGGTTCGGGAGCCTCGAGGGCCTTGTGTGGTGCTGCTGCTGACGCGGCCTTCCTGAAGCGTCGAGACTTTATGGGTTGAATGGAGGACTGTCCTGACGGAAGTAGGACATCGCCTGCCTTTTTCTTGTCCACTTGAAAACTGTATCTGTTGAGTCACTATTCTCAGTTCAGGTGTTTATTGCAGAAACGCTTCTTAATCCTCAGGCAGCTCTTTCCACTCGTTGGTTTGTGCAACAAGGGAGGCAGAGGGAACACATCGTAAGGAGCAGGTGTTTGCGCGAAGGCGCCGGGGGCAGAGACGAGCTGTCGCCTGAGCGCAGGGAGAGTCAGGGCCGCGCGCGAGCCGTGGCGTGGTCAGCGTCTGGGGGCGCGGTGCACGCACCTGTGCGGGGAGAGCGTGTGGAGCGCGGGCACCAGCGTCTCCGCGGCTGTGACCGGGGAACGGGTGCAGCGTCAGCCACAGTGATGTCAGGCAGGCCGCGTGCAGGCCCAGCCTCTCGGGGCGCTGCTCATACTCTCCACGTCTAACAGGGGCGGTGCCTGGCTCAACCTGTCAGAGGAGCTTGGCCGCACTGGCTGTGAGTTAGTGGGTCAACAGAGTGTGAGCCACGGGGGCTGCTCCTGATGAAACGAGACCACGCTGGAAGGGCCCTGAGGCTGCTGCCGTGAAGCTGCGGCGAGTGGGGGGTGGGTACCACGCCCGCCTGATGACAGTGGGTGCGTTGGTGGGTGAAGGGCTCAGGAGCTGGATTAGGGGGAGTCTCTCCACTCAGGGCCCTGTAGGGAGGAGGAGGAGGGTGGTACGGCCTGGGTGCCTTGTCATTTAGACCCTCGCTCAGAAGCTTGAGAGCTGTGCTCGGGCTCTCATGCTGGCCACACTCCCTGGGATGTGGGAAGAAGATCCCAGCCGAGGGAGCAAAGGCATGAGGTCCACAGGGCGGGAGGCATGGAGGTCCACAGGGCGGGAGGCATGGAGGTCCACAGGGCGGGAGGCATGGGACTAGGGGGCATTGGGTGCTCTTGGCGGGCGAGGCTGTCAGCAGGGAGCCATGGAGGGGAAGCTGGGGAAGTGGCTTCCTCCCAGGGTCCCGGGTGTCTCTTCCCTGCCGTCTTGGGATGACCGCCGCTGTGTCCCTCCTCCCGGGTCAGGCCTCTCAGCATCGTTCCATTTACCTCTGTGGTTGGCCGTGTCCCCCACTCGCTTCCGTCTGCCGTCAGTGGCGGCTGGGGCATGATTGTCTTATCCACATCACACCGGTGGCTCCTCTTTGAGCTGTCGGCATGCTGTTGGGCGGGCGTGCTGACTTGTGGGAGCCTTCTTGATGAGAGGGAGCCCCCTGGCTTGTCTGAGGTCTGTGCTAGGCGAAGGGTGCGGTGAGTCCAAACCTGTGGAATGTTGCACCTGTCCGCGGTGGTCCAGATGTGCCCCCGTGAGGCTCAGTGGGGCAGGGGTGTCCGTGGGTGTTCTCTGCTTCTGGGGGCGTCGTGTGGGGTCTCCTGGCACTGCTGAGCCTCTTGCATCCTCCTCCTCCCCAAAGCAAGGACAGCTTTAATTGGGAACATGCTAAACGTGTAAAATCCTCTCTGAGGAACAGTGTAGTCATGGAAACAAGTCGTTCAGTGACAGCAGCTTCTGGGGAGCCCCTCTGGAAGTGGGGAGAGAGAACATGTGTTTCCTCAGACTCCCACAGAGAGTCGCTCCCCGCTCAGCCACTCCACGCCCGTCCACCAGCCCGAAGGATTCCTCGGATTGGAAGCAGATGGCGTAGAGTGGCTGCACGCAAGATGTCAGGTTGCTGTAAGCCAGACTTCTCGGCATGGCCTCTCTGACCCTTGGCTGCTCCATCTTCAGGGCAGCAGCTGGGTCCACGGGCACCTCCCGGGGGAGCCAGTGATGCTGGCCTCTGCCTGGACGGCGAGGGTCTGAGCCCAGGACGCTGGCACTCCCACCCCTGCCTGCAGGCTGCCCCCTGAAAACCACTGAGCCCCAGTCCCCTCACCTGCAGCTGGGGAGAAAATCCTTTCTCATGAGGCTGTTAGTGAAGATCCGGTGAAACCACCCTTGGGCAGGTGTTTTATTAAAAGCAGTGCATAGGATGGGGAGGAGAGACAGAACTGGGGGCTGCCTGGACGGGTGAGTCGAGGGGCCTGGTAAAGGCCCTGGTTACAGAGCAGGCAGAGCAGGCCGTGTCGCCCACCCGCCCCTGCCCGTCTGCGTCCTGCCATGTGGATGTGCCAGTTTGGCCGCTGCCTCCTGCACCTGTCTTGTCAAAAGGACAGGTCATGACTGTCCACTAATACAGGCCCGTGAACACAAAACTCAGAGGAACCTTCGAAATTAAGTAGTGAATTTTAAATCCAACAAGACTGTTCGTAGTAGCTGTTCAGGTTGTCTGTGAACAGAGAGCTTTACTTCTTCCTTTCCAGGCACGATAACATTCCTTTTCCTGCTTTATCGTACTAACCATGTGGATGGTTGTAGAGATAAACCATTCAGTCTCTCATCATTAAGTGTGATGTTAGCTGTAGCTTTTTCATATACATCCTTTATCATATTAAAGAAGTTCCCTACAACCATTGCAATAAACAAGCAAAAAATTATAGCTAATAAACCAACGAGGAAGGTAGAAGTTGAATGCAAAATAATATTTAATTAGTTCAAAAGAAGGAATAAAGAGAGGGCCAAGGAAGCAAAGGAAAATGGGACAGAAATCAAACAGCACTTAAGCCACATCAGCAATAAACGTAACCACATCAGTAAGCAGATGGAAAGTAAGTGGTCTAAATACTCTAACTGTGGGTAGAGAGTGTCAGATTGGATAGAAAACCAGGACCCACCTCCAGCTGTCTCCAAGTAATGAATTTTAAATATAAAGACAAAAATAGGTTGAAACTAAATGGATGGAAAAAGATACACCATTCGTACACCAGTCTTGTGGCATAATGGGGAACAGAGAAAAGTAAGCTTCAGAGCAAAGAATATTACCAAGGATAAAAGGTCTTTTCATAATGATGAAGGGCTCAATTTTTCAAGAAAGTTTAAGCCATAAATATTTATATACCTCATAACAGAACTTCAAGATACATGAAGCAAAAACTGATAGAATTGTAAGACGAAATTAATCTAGAGCGTTCAATATCCTTCAATTATTGATAGAACAAGTAGACAGAAATGAGTAAAGATAGAGAAGATTTGAACTATACTGTCAATCAGTTTGACCCAGTTGACATTTATGGAACACTCACCAGTTGAGTACAGAATATATGTTCCTTTCCAGTGCACCCGGAACAGTTGCCAACACCCACCATACTGGGCTGTGATGGTTAGATTCTGTGTGTCAACTGTGCTAGGCCGTGGCGCCAGGCTGTTTGGTCAAACGTGAGTCTAGATACGGCTGTAAAGCACTTTTGGAGATGTGACTAATATGTACAACCAGTTGATTTCAAATAAGAGATTATTCTTAATAGTATGAGTAGGCCTCACCCAACCAGTTGAAATTGCTGTTGTTCAGCCTCTAAGTTGTGTCCAACTCTTTGTGACTCCATGGACTGCTGCACACCAGGCTGCTCTGACTTCCAGAGAAGGAATACTGCCTCAAGGCTTGACATAGTTCCTGAGTGAGTTTCCAGCCTGCCCTGCAAATCTCAACCTCGCCAGCCACCACAATCACATTGGCCAGTTCCTGAAAATGAGCCTCTCTGTCCAGATGTACACACAAGACCTGCCCACACTGGGGCCCTGTTGGTCTGTGGCTCTGTCTCTTCAGAGAGCCCTGACTGACATACAGAGGGCCACAGAACAAATCTCAATAAACATGAAAGGAGTCTTATTTTATAAAGCATATCCTGACAGTAGTAGAATTAAATTAGAAACCAGTAACCAAAAGTCTTCGAAAAGCCCTAAGACATTTGGAAACAAAGTGACGCACAAATAACCCATGGGTCAAAGAAGAAATGAAAAGTCAGAAAGGGTTTTGAAATGAGTGAAAATGAAAGCACGACACACCATCTGTGAGAGGGCACTGAAGCGGTGTTTCTGGAGAAATTTATAGTACTTAAGGCTTGTGGTGGAACAGAAATCAATCAATAAACCTCAGCCTCAACCAGAAGAAAGCAGGACAATTGTGGAAGTTAAACCTAAAGTAGAAAAGGAAGTACTAAAGACCCACGCACCCGCTACAGCCCAGTTGGTACTCACAGGCGAAGGCTGGGTGTGCTTTCCCCTGAGGTCAGCCACGCCGGCCACTACCAGGCGGGCCCCCCCGATTCTGCCTGTTGGTGCTGGCTCTTTGGTTAGAGGGTCTCTCTCAGTTCCTTTGATTCCTGGCACTTTCTCCAGTCCTCTTCCGGGGCCGAGTTCTGATGTGACCCTCTCTGCCAAGCCTTTCAAGGGTGCCGGTGCTCAGTCGCTGCCGAATGATGTCCGACTCTTTGCAACCCCATGGACTATAGCCTGCCAGGCTCCCCTGTCCATGGGATTTCCCAGGCCAGAATATCGGAGTGGGTAGCCATTCCCTTCTCCAAGGGATTTTCCCAGGCCAGAATATCGAAGTGGGTAGCCATTCCCTTCTCCAAGGGATTTTCCCAGCCCAGGGATTGAACCAGCATCTCCTGCTTGGCGGGCAGATTCTTTACCACCAAGCCACCTGGGAAGCCCCTGGCCCTGTGCTAATACCCCTGGGTTCCCTGAAATGTGAGCTCCTTGTGGCTATGTGTCCTTTGGGAGACCTTTCTGGATCCAGATATTTCAGAAAGCGAGGTCACATGTCCCCTCTCCATAGGAATCCTCTTTTCTCCAAAGAGACTCTTTCCGTCAGTGAGGCAAAGCAGGGCAGTACGGTAGGTCTCTTCTGTCTCAGAGTGAAGTTTGAAATTCTTTAGAAGCCTGATGACATTCTGTCTTATGTCCTGTGAAATATTTTATTTTACTTTACCCTTTAGAGTAAAGAACAATAGGATGTTCGTGAAGTTCTCATATACTTTTATGTTTTAATAATTGTATGTATAAATGGACTGACCAGAGAATCTGCTGAGAAAACTTAAGAGAAATGTATTCATGAAAAAAACACAAAAAAACCTACGTCACGCGACAGCATCTTTTCTTAATCAGGCTGTGTTACGAGTGGAAATGGTTCTGAGCCTTTTGATGCCCACGGGCATCAGAGGAGGGTTCTTGTTAGCTCAGAAAAGAAAGTGTGTTAGACCGTTTGTTCATGGATTGTTTATTAGTACACGCCCAAGGATGGCAAGCAGGTGCGGGCCCAGGCTGCAGACTGTGTTGGCCAGAGAGGCTTGGCACGTGGCAGCAGAGAACTTTCAGACAGTGTTTACAGTCACTTCTCTTATGCAACTTCACAGTATTTGAGTGGGAATTACTGAATAGCCCAGGAAGATTAAACAACATGCCCAAGGTCAAGCAGTTTCAAAGTAGAAGCTAAAATTCAAACCCAGTGATGGCTAAATCCCAAAGCTTGCACTGCTCCCACAATACTGTGCCTCCTCTCTCTCTATGCTTTGTAAGTTTCCAAACTTATTATGGGATACGAAACATCCTCTATTGATTCAAGGCATATTTATAGAGCAGTGAATATGAGCTTTCGCCTATCTGACCCTCACTTTTCAATCTGTAAGACGCAGATAATAAGCCTTCCTCCTGGGCTGTTGTAGGGAGGAAAGTGTCTGCTATTAGCCTGGTAGATAAGAAGAGCTTACAGAATGGCAAATCCAATCCAGTTCCAAATTATTTCTAATCTTTCCCAGGAACAGTTAAGGGAGGCAGTTTAAACTCTACAAAGTTTAACCACAGAAGTGTCAAAAAGAATCCTTTAATCTGCTCAACAATTTCAAAACTTAGTAAGAAAGGGAACAGTGAGAGAAGTGGAGAGGCCTCTGCTTGTGGAATGCTAAACAGATGTCATGGAGAGGGGCCAGAAGAGCGTGCCTCGAGGTCCACGAGACAGTGACGGCCCTCGTCCACCAGGAAGATCCCTGTTCCTCTGAACCCCCGTCACACTTCATCCCCTGCCTCCATCTGACAGGCCCCTGGCGAGGAACGGTTCAGTGCTGAGTTTGGGAAGCTGGGGCTCTAACGGAGCAGGATGATGTCCTGGAGTGCATCTTCTGTCAAGGAGACGGCCGGTCAGCTTGTGAGACGTGCTGGGCGTGCAGGGAGGTCGAGGAGGGAAGAGGACCCCCGGCCGTCTGTAGGAGACGCTCGCACACAGACTGTGTCCGATGGTTTCCCGCACTGAGGCAGGCAGGGCACGGCTTAGAACATCACCAGCGGCCGCCAGAGTCCTGAACTATCTATGTGCCAAGTTTTTTTTTTTTTCCCTCTGCTGCGCTCTCTCACTCCTTGTCTATTAATCATGAATGACGTTTGACCCCAGCAGGGCCCTCAGCGCTGGATCCCACAGCATGGCTGCTTCCGAATCACCTGGCGGCTTGTTGGGACGCAGTGCTGAGCCCCCCTCGGGTTCTGGCTCAGCAGGTCCTGGTCGGCACCAGGAGGGAGTTGCTAACAGGTTCTCAGCTGCTGCTGCTGCTGCTGGTGGGGAGCATACTTTGAGGACCACTGCTGTCAGGCACGAGATGTTTTTGATTTACCTTTTTTTTTTTCTTTACTGCCTGCAGGACTGGACTGTAGGCAGTTCTGGACCTCTTTCATATGCCTCGTGACCTGAGATTAGCTCACAGCCTGGCACATGGGAAGCTGGCTGATGTGAAGTTGCTGAGTCGTGTCCGGCTCTTTGCGACCCCATGGACTGTAGCCTATCAGACTCCTCCATCCATGGGATTTTCCAGGCAAGGGTACTGGAGTGGGCTGCCATTTCCTTCTCCAGGGGATCTTCCTGACCCAGGGATTGACCCCAGGTCTCTCCCGCATTGTACAGGCAGATGCTTTACCGTCTGAGCCGCCAGGGAAGCTGGCTGAGGGGCTCACTTCCAGGTACCCTGTGGACTGATCTGTAGCACCTGGACTCCTGAGATGGCATTTTCACAAACATTTGTGGTGAAATCTTAACATAAACATACAATTAAAATTAAAGCTGGGCATCCGCATGCTTATTTGGGGAAAGTCAAGGAACACCGGTCTAGGAATCCATAAACCCAGATGCAGCCCAGGCCCTTCTAGGGGATGAGACGGACCATGGTGGTGCCTTGTGGGGTTCTGTGAAGCCCCCCAGCCTGTGAGCTCCTGGTCGTCATGAGAGAGCCTGGTGGTTCACTGGCAGGACCCCCGAATTCCCAGGGAGACAGTGGAAGAAAAGGTGTACTTCCATTGTATTCTCGCCAAACAGGAAAGTTGAGTTAGATCGGCTTTTCAGAAGGACTGACAGAAAGCCACCGTGTTTGCTTTCAGTAAGGAAATGGGAACTTCAGACCACAGACAGTGCGAGAGTCATTTCACAAAATGTACTGTCATACACATTTAGGTGATCTCATCCGTCCCTAAAAACCCAAAACTGTTTAAAGAGCAGCCACATTAAACAAAAAAATCCTGCCCCTTCTCCCCACCTGGAAACAACTACACTATTGAAACAAGCAAAATGGGGAGAAAATTATTTTGGCATCAGCCAGCCACGGAATAAACAGCGCTGTCAGCATTGTGGGTGGGTTACTTCCTGTCATCTGTGAAATGGAGATAATCCACCCTCTCTCAGTGGGCTTCTGAGGGTGAAGCAGGTCACCGAACGCAGTGTGGAGACCCCCCAGCTCCCTCTGGCCCCTGGCTGGCACTTGCCCCTGTCAGCTCATCAGCGCTGGATGGCGTTGTTGGCAGTTGGCTTGTCTGTCATCCCACACGACCCACGAAGGCAGAAAACGCTCATCTTTATCCACGCTCTGCAGAATATCTAGCACATGCTGGGTGCCCAACTGCTGACTGTCAGACTAGGAGAGTCACAGAAGGCTTGTGGAGGAGGCAGGCAAAAGGAGGAGCCTTGTTCTAGAGTGGGGAAGCAGCGTTGGAAGCCGAGGGGCCAGCCTAGACAAAGGCAAGGAGGCATAAGCTGCTTTGACACATTTGGAGCAATTCTGTTCCAATATGACAGTTAAAGATGAGCTGGGAGAAGGGTAGCGGAGACCACACAGTGCACAGTCCTGAATGCCTCTTGGAAGATCCAGCCTGTCTAATGGGGGCGGTGGCAGCCACTTTGAGGCCATGAGGGAGGAGCACCAGTGTCACTGTGACCCTCCCCAGCCCGAAATTGTTGGCTTCGTAAAGCAAAACGTGCATGTGTGGGGTTTTCTTCGGAAGTCAGGGTGTGGAGACTTAGCTGATGTACATCTCAGAATAGGTATAGAGAGTGTATGTGTGTGTGTGTATGACAGAGAAAATCATTGCTTTATAAATAATAGTCCCTGAAGAAAATTGTGAGAAAAGGAAGCAACAAAGAAAGTACACAACTAAATATTAGGATAGTTATCAGCTGCTATAGAACAGGCCTTGAGTGACTTTAAAAGCAGTTCCATGATGTAGAGGACAATTATTTCACCTTTCTGGCCCTTAGTTTTAAAAAAAATCAGGAATGGATATTAGATTTTCTCAAATGCTTTTTGTACGTCCTGTGCGATGAATGTATGGTTCTTCTTTTTTAGTTTGTTAATGAAGTGGTTTATACTGACGGATTTTAGAACGTTAAACCAGCCCTGCATTCTTGGAATAAACCCCACCTGGTCTTGCCGTAGCATCCACTTTAGTCTTGAAACATGTGAAGCAGCCTTAGGAATAAATCTGGCGGAAGCTGCGTGTGGAGGACCTGTGCCCTGCATTAGCTAATAAGAGACGGTGAGGCCCGACATAAGGCAGTGGGGGCGCGTGGTGGAGAGGTGCCTGGGTTTCAGAGGCTCCTGCGGAAATATCGGCGCTGCTGTGTGGTAAGAATCAGTGTTGAGAGTGTGAGGCTAAAACTCACTGCTGGGTAGAGTGGCGATGGCCTGAGCCCACCTTGCGTCTCCCCTGCGACTGGAGAAGATCAGCACTTTAGCAGCATCACAGAGGCATCAACCATGCGTCTCGTGTTTTTTTTTAATCAGTTGATAATCCTTGCCTGATTCAATAACATCATTAAAGTTTTATGAAACGATTTTCTGTGTCTATTATGTCTTCTCCTTTCATCAAGCGGCCTTCTCCTGCGAAGTAGCGCTTTGAGCTCAACTGCTGGGCCTACTCAATTACCCAGAAATACAACGCCTGCTAGAAAAACAGAAACAAAATGCTTTTCTTCCCCTTTGATTTCTAATTCTGCAGTAAGAAATTGTTTAAAAACTTCAGATGGTGAGAAATTAGGGTTGTTTTCACTCTTCTTTTTTGAGATCCGTTATGGTCTTGGGTTTTTATTGATTCAGTGTGTTTTGATCCCTTAAAATCATTTTTCTGGTTGCTCCACTTGTCACGGGTTTGGCCAGTGACAGCATTCTTGTGCCCTTTTGACATGACTCGTTAATCGTTGAAAGACGGATTGCTCTTTGTTACAAGCAGTTCCCCAGAGCAGGGGAATTGGACTTTCTTCTTGGGGAAGATGGTTTTCTTCTTGGGGAAAATGAGGCCCGAGGGAGTTGTGACGCCGTGAGGCTGTGCTGCCAGGCAGTGGTGGAGGGGGCGCTGGCATCCCTGACACTGTGCCCGGGCCGGGGGCGCGGGGGACTCTCCCTGGCCAGTCTGTGCACTGTCTCGTTTGGACCAGTTACCTGCTCCCACCGTGCTCCTCACTGTTCCCTTAACGTGCAAGCATCTGGAATGTGATTTCTCCGTGGCAAGCTTGCCCGATGCCGAGATCGATGTCTAACTTCTGGTGCTGCACTGGATGCCACAAGGGGAAGACAGGCAGGGTGTGTTTCTGGCCCTCCAAGAGCCGGCAGTATGGAGGGACACACGGTCACCAGAAAGCAGGCCAGATACGGGGAGGAGAGGAGAGCTGTACTGGCCGAGGTTGGTGTCAGCTCTTCTGGAAGTTCCAGATCAAAACCCTGAGGTCAAGGGGCATGCATTTCCGATGTTAATTAAATTAAATTTGATGAAGTGGAAAGAGTAGGGTTTTTGGAGTCTTAAAGCCGGTTTGGACCCGGGTCTTGCTCCTGATGCTGTGATCTAAACGTATTGCTTTCTTCCCTGTTTGTTTAAACTTCAATGGGGGAGTTATCATATTGTTTCCCCTCTCTTTTTTCCCACCTGGTGTAGTTTTGAGAATGATGTGATGTAAGAGAACTTTGAGTTTAAGGTCTCACCAAATGTAGTTAGTTGTTAATTTATTTGTTATAAATACACATTTCATTGGGCTGCAGAGAAGCAGTGGTTAGGAGCAAGGCCTTTAGCTCCATAACTTATAAGCTGTGCCACCCAGGGCAAGTGACTTAACCTCTCTGAGCCTTTTTTGTCTCCTCTATAAAAGGGGGACAACTAGCACCAGTCTGGTAGGACGACTGTGAGTTAAACAGAGAACAGCACTTAGATATAGGATGTGCTCAGCTTACTCTTACCGCTCTGAAGCTCACCAGCGGCTCTGCCCATAGGCAGCCTCCTCCCTTTGCCCACCTCACCTCTCCGTAATTCCATTTTATTTAAAATCTCTTCCAGAGGAGAGCACCCATGCTCGCTCTGCTGGGTGCCTGGAGCCCTAAAGGCTGCTGCTTACCAGCGGGGTCTCTCTGAGCAGCACGGCCCAGGATACCCGTTTGCATCTGACTGCAAGTTAGGTTAACTGCAGGAGAAATTTGGACTTGCTTGTGGAAGCAAAAGAGCACCCCAGGGTTTTGGTGTGCTCTGACAGCAGGGACAAATCAGCTCCCTGACATTTCCAAACACCTTGGAGAGCAGTGGAGAAAAGATCCTGTCTTTGAAGCTTGTTCCTGTCGTCGTCTCCCTGGGGAACCTCTAGCTGCCAGGTCGTGGGGACTCGTTAGGCATCAGTGGAAGACTGATTCAGCAAAGCCTTCGTGGCGTGCTTCACGCAGATGCACTCTTGACATCTTGCCGAGAAGCTGTAGCCCGTCAGCACCATATCTCTGTTTGAAATGGGGAAACTGAGGCACAGAGCATTCACTTCCTGACAGTTGATAGAGCCGACAGTGGCTTGTCTGAGTCCGCGGTCTCACCCGTGTCCTTCCCTCAGTGCCCCCCTCCCCCGAGCTCTGGCGGTATGGAGGGTGTGGTGCAGGGTTAGGTGTGTGGCCTCTGGCCCTCCCCCGGACCTGGAGCACCCCTGTGGACCTGCACGAGTCTGTCATTCCCCTGGAGATGCACCCCGTCCCTGGCTGCTGCCTTTTTCTCTCCACTTCCCCTTGGACACGCTCCTGAGTGGGAGTCAGACGAAACGAGGAAAAAAATGTCGCCAGCATCAGAATGACTCAGTTAAAGTATGACTGTGTTTTCACATTAAATATCAAGACCTGTCATCCGACCAAATGCACAGACGATAAGTTACAGTGTTGGAGATGAGAACTGTCCTGGGGAGCCAGAGACGCTCTGTGACAGTGTCCGCAGTGGGCACTGAACAGCGGAATGGAAACTGACTCCGGTGTGTTTTCTGGAAGAGGTGTCAAGTATCGACTGAGTGCTCAGGAGAAACCAACCGGTGGGCCGTGTCTGTGCAGGAATCCTGGAGCCGTTCTGTTCCCCGTCAGGCTAGATGGGTGGTCAGCAGTGTTTACCCGGGAACCGGGGGCAGGAGCCTGGTGAAGTCCAGGCCTCGGGTCTCCTCCACTTTGTGACCACTCCTCCGTCTCCCCTTGTATTTCATGACCTTGACGCTTCTAAGAAGTGCTGATCAGCTATTTTGTAGGCTGTTCCTTCATTTGGGCTCCTTTGATCTTTTTCTTATAATGAGACAGACCTGACTTGCCCTTCTCATTGCCTGTGTTAGTGATGTTGACTTTGATCGCCTGGCTGGTGTAGTGTTTGCCAGAATAGTCTCCATACTCAGGTCTCTGGGAGCAAGTCCCCAGGTGCAGTCCATGATCAAGGGGTGGGGTGGGGGAAGGGAGGGTGGGAATTAAGCTTGGGCTTCTGTTGAAGGAGGAGCTAGAAATGATCTGGAGTCCACTGTAAGCTGAGATGTCCAAGAGCCCAGGCCTCAGTGCTGGTGCGTCATTGAAATGTATTTTTCTGGGGGGAATAACCAAAATCTCCAATAGAAAGTCACTTTGGAATGCATTTTCAGGTTTGAGATTGTTGAGCCAGGGAGTTAAGATAATGTTGTTAAGAAACTTTTTTCCAAGTAGCTCAAGAATGGAGTCTTTGTGGCACTGACACAGACTGTGACCCGTCTTTCCCCAGCAGAATACTTGGTGTCTCCCTGCTCGATTTAAAAAGCCATTTCTACGGTATACTAACACATAAATATGGAATTTAGAAAGATGGTAATGATAGCCCTGTATGCGAGACAGCAAAAGAGACTCAGATGTATAGAACAGTCTTTTGGACTCTGTGGGAGAGGGAGAGGGTGGGATGATTTGGGAGAACGGCATTGAAACATGTATAATACCATATAAGAAATGAATCGCCAGTCCAGGTTCGATGTAGGATACAGGATGCTTGGGGCTGGTGAACTGGGATGACCCAGAGGAATGGTATGGGGAGGGAGGTGGGAGGGAGGTTCAGGATTGGGAACACGGTACACCCGTGGCGGATTCATGTTGATGTATGGCAAAACCAATACAATATTGTAAAGTAACTAGCCTCCAATTAAAATAAGTAAATTTAAATTAAAAAAATAAAAAGCCATTTCTGAGAAGCCTGGGAAAAATACCGAGTAAGTAGTGGCCACTAGTTACTCACGTTAGGGAAAATGGTTAATAATCGCCCCCATGTGTGGCAAAGGTTGCATTGAACACCCTGCGTCTTGTTTCTAGTACCTCCAGTGAACCTGGCTGGGTCGGTTTTGCAAGGGCTGAGGCCATGTTCCCCATAAACTGGCTTCAGTCTTCTGGACCCTCTTTTCCGGGCTTGGCGATCTCTCCGGCCTGCTTGGCCTGCATTGTCTGGGTTTGCAGTCACAGCCCATCAAGGGAGCTGTGTGAAAGCCTGGGGGTGGGGAACAAGCACAGCTGGCTTAGGGTCTCTCGATTAACCACAGCTCTAAGGTGTAACATTTCTAAAGGGGACCAGGGGTATCTCGTCAGATGCCTGCCGTGTGTGGGCAGAGGTGGAAGGTGGATGCCTACCTCAGAGGTGGGAGGCTCAGGCTGGGGGTGATTTCTTCCTGGGGGAGGTGGTGCGAGAGAGTAGATTCAGACCGCGGCTCTCCCCCCGAAGGCCTGCGCTCTTTGCTCTGTGCCTGGGCTGTGAGCCCAGTGCAGAGCCTTGGCGTTTGTCCCTTCATGCGTGCTGCCTATCACAGAAGTAACGAAGCTCCTTGTAGGAGAAATCTGGAAAGTTAAGAGCCGTGTAGAGGAGAAGGGCAGGGTGGGCCCTGCCGTGTCTCTACGCAGAGCGGAGGGCTCTGGTCACTGTGCCCCTCCAGTGTCTCTGTTTCCTCTCACGTAGGTGAGGTCAGACCTTAGGGACAACTTAGTCTTCTGCCCATCGCACTGAAAGTCGATCATACACTTTTCTCATTGCATGAAAGACTTTCTTGCAAGCTTATTTTTAAATCACTGCCCGACAGAACTGCACCATGATTCACAGCTTGACTCTGCTGGTTTGGTGCGTGGGTTGCTAGTTTGTCACAGCGGTCACACTTTGACAGCAGCAGCTAATCTCATGGCATAGTGCACCGGCAGAGCCTCGTGAGCAAGGAGTTGTGGACCGGCTCTTCCTTCAGGGCTGTCCCCCCTGTGCAGCTGGGGAGTGAGGCTGGCAGGAGGAAAGTGGTCCATTCTTCCTGCTTTCTCTCACATGCCAGGCATGTGTCAGGCCATTTAGGAGGCTGCAAAAAAGCCCAGGGGTAGATGATTCTTACTGAGGGTAGAGAGGAGGGGATTGAAAACCAGTTCTCGTGTGTGTGTGGTGGGTTCTGGAAGCAGTTCGGAGTTGCCATGTGGCAGACGGAGATGGTGCGTCACCGGTACCCCCCCCCGCCCAGTGACAGTTGGGAAGGACTGATTTCAGAGGGTGTTTGGGTGGCTAGAGGGCTGCCTGCTGGACATCCAGGTGGACATGGTTTATTAAAGGAGTAAATTTCAACTGCAGCTCCAGGGGAGCTTCAGGCTGGTGAAGTCAGTTAGGGATGACCAGCCTGTGGATAGAGGCTGAATTGTGCTGATTCCTTGGGATGAATGAGAGACATAAAGAGGAGCAAAGGTGGGTCCCTTTGCTGGGGACACCAGCATTTAAGGGGCATCAGGAAAGTGAATCAGAAACTCAAAAGATAAACACACTTTTCTGGCGTTAAAGGAGTCATGGTACTTTTCCCATTGTATGTTTTTCACGCCTTCATTGTAAATTAATTGACTGTAGATACTTCGATTGACCTGTGCATCCTGTTTTTCTTTTTGTAAACACCATTCTATTTTGGTTACTATAGTTTTTTTAATATAGTTTGAAACAAGGAAATATGGTCCTTTCAGATTTGTTCTTAAGATTGCTCTGGCTATTTGGGGCTCTACACAGATTTTAGGCTTGTTTTGTACGTGTTTTACTTTGTAATAAAATAGTGCTTAAGAATTAGGTCACTTTAGTTAATTTTAAAATATAAAAATGTCTCGAAAATGAGCACTGCTGTTGCCAGTCACACAACCTGTGTCAGACTAGGGGGACTTTTCTCCCAGTCCTTCCCTTCCATATATTGCTTTTTAAAGAACACGTAGCCCTATGAAATAGAAAAAGAGCCACCTATGGTGTGCTGGGGATTCTTACAGAGGGGGGTTCTCTTAGATGCTGTCTGATGTCTCAGCAAACTTGGGCGCTGCTTCTGTTCGCTGCCGCCCAGCTTCTTAGTTGTGGGGGTGCAGTTGCTGTCACTGCTTAGGAGATGATGTCCTTGGCCATTTCTCCAGGCCTGGCAGGAGCAGGAAGGGTCCAGCCTTGTCACAGGGTTAAGAGGAGGGCCAGGTCAAGGTGGTCCTGATTGCCACCAGGATGTGCTTTTAGAATTTGAAGTTTCTTGCAGTCAGCTCTCCGGAGTCACTAGTCAAGCGGTACAAGGGTTTGTCCTGCCAGTTCCTGATGGTATTTATTGAGAACGAGATACAAGTGCTCTGACTGCACGGGGGGTTGAGGATGCATTTACTAAAACGACATTTTTCAGTGGATCAGTGTGCACTAAATCTTTTAGAAATGAGCATGAAGGCAGAGCCATGCAGTTTAAGAATCAGCAGACCTTAGCAGCAGTGCATCAGTAGTGATGCTGTTTTCTGTCTGTTGAATAACAGCTTGGGCAAGTAGCCATTTGCAGAAATATTTGTGAAATTGAATCTAAAGTAGTGGGCAGTTATTTTTGGAAACCAGTCTTTCTAAGCCGTATTCTTTTGATTTAGCTGCAATGTGTAGAAAATAGATTGACAGTCTTCTGAAACACTCACCTGCTTCCACCCGGAGACTATAATTTAATATTTTTTGATATATGCATGCACTAGAAGCCTAGAGAGTATAATTTCCAGCTTCCAGAACAGGAAATTCATGCTAACGCCAGATTACCTCCTTGTGTAGGACTTCACCCACCAGCACTGGGCTTCTGATGGCGACGTGGAGAAGGGGTTCCAGGCTGCAGGCCTTTGCTGCTGAGTTCACAAAGGCTTCCCTGAAATTGGACTGGGAAAGTCTGCATGCAGATTGAGGGAGTGGCCAGGAAGCAAGCCATGGCCCAGCACCACGGGCATGCATAGAATTGCAGGAAGTCAGTGCTTCACTGCAATCTGCAAGGAGCAACCAAGTCGGGTCTAAAACTGCTCTATAGAGATTCAGCCAGAGACACATGAACTTTCCACATGAGATCATTTCTGCAGAGGATGAGCACAGTCAGAGACCACAGACTATAAGAGGAGACAGACTATCATGAAGGGGAATCTACAGGTGCAACAGATTGGGAGAATCTGTGCCTCAAGACCCAGAAATAATAGGATAGACTGAAGAGACCTTTAAATAGGCCTGTTGGAAATGAGATGGATGGTAGCAGAAGAAATGAAGCCACAAGTATGAAACAAAAGCCGGCAGATTTGCAAAAGAACCAAATGGATATTATGAAAATTTTAAAATTAAAGAAACATAACTATTGAAGTAAAAAAGAATTAAAAGCATAGAGCAGATGAGTTAAAGAGAGGGCTAGATGCAATTGAAGAATGAGGAGAGGATAAGTGAATTGGAAGACAGAGCTTAAGGAACCGCCCAGAATGTGTCTCCATAAGACAGATGGAAAATGTGAAAGAGGAGTTAGGAGGGTCTAATATGTGTCTAATAGGAGTTCCAGAAATAGTGAACAGGGAAAAATGCTGGAGAGAAAAGTATTCAGAGATAATGAATGATAGCTTAAGAAACAGTGAACCCTTAATTGAATGAGTACATCAAGTTTTTAGTTTTCAAGTTTAATGAGAATGATAAATCCTCAGATCCAAGAAGCTTAACAAACTCCAATCAGAATAAAGACAGAGAACAGCACATCATAATCAAATTGCTGTGAACAGGTTGTATTGAGGGAAACCCTTAAAGCATCCAGAGAAAAAGCATACACTCTATGGAAACAAAAGGCGTGATTATAGTCATTATGTAATGTACTTAATGTAGACATCAAGTAATGGTTGTCAGAAAAGAATGCAGCCAGAGACCATGGAATGCTATCTTTCACTTGGCAAAGAAAATAATTGTTAACTTAGGATTTTATATCCAGCAAAAATATCCTCAAAGAAAGAAGATGAAATAAAGATCTAGGGGCAAATGTCGAGAGAGTTCATCTCTAGTCAAGACTGGGTCTGCAAGAGTACTTAAAGGCAGTGCTTCAGGTGGAAGATATCAAGGATTCCTACCTTGAAATGTGTTGGAAAGAGTAGGAATATGGGTAAATTAAAATGCTTATTCTTAAAAATTTAAAAACTTTCTTAAGAGGAAATTAATCATATTGTAAGCAAAAACACCTGTTTTATTGTTTCAAAAGATATAAAAATTATGACAGAAATAGAGTAGAAGGGAGAAATGGAAATATATGGTGTTAAGTTCTTAAACTGTATATACAAATGCATAATAATGTTATTTGAAGATAGATTATGTTAAGTCCATAGATCAGGAATGAAGAAGTAAAGCTCTATTTCCCTGAAACATTTTTATGTACATAGAAAGCCCTAAGGAATTTATAGATAGAACACTAGAACAGTTAATTTAGCTGCATAATAGGATACAGGTCAATATAAAAAGGTCAATTTTATTTCTATATAATACTAGACATTTAGAAAGTGAAATAAAAAATGCCATAGCACTTAACAGAAACAACCGAAAAATCATATACTTATGAATGATGGAAGAAAAGATGTGTGAGAATTGTACATTGAAATTTACAAGAATTTCTTTCAGAAAAACTCAAATAAAGATATTGAGTTGTACATACTCCTGGGTTCAGTTCAGTTTAGTCGCACAGTCATGTCCGACTCTTTGCGACCCCATGAATTGCAGCACTCCAGGACTCCCTGTCCATCACCAGCTCCTGGAGTTTACCCAAACTCATGTCCATAGAGTTGGTGATGCCATCCAACCATCTCATCCTCTGTCGTTCCCTTCTCCTCCCGCCTTCAGTCTTTCCCGGCATCAGGGTCTTTTCAAATGAATCAGCTTTTTGTGTTAGGTGGCCAAAGTATTGGAGTTTCAGCTTCAGCATCAGTCCTGCCAATGAACACTCAGGACTGATCTCCTTCAGAATGGACTGGTTGGAGTCCCTTGCAGTCCAAGGGACTCTCAAGGGTCTTCTCCAACACCACAGTTCAAAAGCATCAATTCTTTGGTGCTCAGCTTTCTTTATAGTCCAACTCTCACATCCATACATGACCACTGGCAAAACCATAGCCTTGACTAGATGGACCTTTGTTGTCAAAGTAATGTCTCTGCTTATTCCTGGGTAGTGATACCTAATATTAAGATGATGGTTCTTTCCAATTTGATCCTTAAATTCCAGCAGGCTTATTTTATAAAGAAATTAATAACTTGATTCTAAAATTTGTGTGGAAGTGCATTGGACCTGACACACCCAGACAACAAAGCCACAGTAATCAAGACAGTATGGTGTTGGCATAAGATTAAACACGTAGATTAATGGAAACAAAATATGGAGTCTAGCAGTAGACCTATATATACATAAATTCAGTTGATTTTGGACAATTGTGCCAGGGTAGTTGAAAGGGGGAAATGATGAACTTTTTCAACAAATGGTGCTTGAAACAGTTAATTAACCCATATAGTAGCTCAGCTGGTAAAGAATCCGCCAGCAATGCAGGAGACCCTGGTTTGATTCCTGGGCCAGGAAGATTCACTGGAGAAGGGATAGTCTGCCCACTCCAGTATCCTTGGGCTTCCCTTGTGGCTCAACTGGTAAAGAATCCGCTTGCAACGCGGGAGACTTGGGTTTGATCCCTGGATTGATAAGATCCCTTGGAGAAGGGAAAGGCTACCCACTCCAGTATTCTGGCCTGGAGTCGCAAAGAGTCAGACACGACTGAGAGACTTTCACTTTCCCATGCCGAAAAGCAACGTTGAGACTTAGACCCCAAACACATAAAAATTGAATCGAACTGGATCATAGATCTGGAATATAAATGGTAAAGCGGTAAGGTTTGTCAAAGAAAACATCAGAGAAAATCTTTGATTTTGGGGGGTGTGCAAAAATTTCTCAGGGCACAAAGCGTGAAATGCGAAGGACAAAATGATAAGTTAGAATTCATGAAAACTGAAAATTCCTACCCTTCTAAAATCACTTTTATGGAAATGGAAACAGAAGCTTTATCCTTGGAGTTAAGTATTTGTAAAACATAACATCTGTTAAAGCACTTGTGTCCAGAATATATTAAAATAAACAAGCAAGACTCTTCAACTCAACAATAAGGAGACGAAGAACCTGGTTTTAAAATAGGAAAGAAACTGAGCAGCTAATGCGTCAGAGAAGATGCATGGATGGCAGATGCTCACGCGGAGGCCTTGGGACCATGTGCCTGGTAGGGACCGTGTGCCTGGTAGGGACCGTGTGCCCGGTAGGGAGATGCAGACCAGCGCTGTGTTGGGCACACTGTTGTCTATTAGAGGCAGAGGTGGGGACCAGTGACCGCTCTCAGTGTTGGCGAGGGTCCTGGCGAGGAGCTGGGGCTCTCCACCCTTATTAGTGAGAGTGTTAAACCGTATGCCTGCTTTGGAGGGCTCTCTAACCATTTCTTACACAGTTACTTTTGTGACGCAGGAGTTCTAGATATTTTCCCTCGAAAAGTGAAAACATAGGTTCACGTAGAGACTTGGCTGGATTTAGAGCAGCTTCATTCATAATAACCCCAAACTTGAAAAAAAAAATGCAAATGTCTGTGACCACATAAATGAGGGAACAAACCGTGATATATCCATACAGTGGAATATCACGTGGCTATAAAATGATATAAACTGCTGATAATCCCAGGAAGACAGATGAGTCTCAGAAACATTCCAAACACAAGAATGCATGCTGTGTGAGTAAGGAATTCAGGAATGTGTAAAACTAAACTGTCACGACAGGAAGCAGCATGCTGGAGACCAAGGGCGGGACAGACACTGCCGTTGACAGGAGGCGAGAACTCTGAGGGGACCTGGAAATATTCTACGTGTGAATCGTGCTGGCGGTCACACCAGCAGTTTCATTTATTAAAGCTGCTGTTCTGTCTGCTTAATGTGGCAGCGTTTTATTGCCCGTTAATTATTCTCAGTAAAATTGACTAAAACAACTTTCCTGTGCTCAGAGAAGTCCTCTTTGACTTGGTTCTCTCCCCATTCATCCCGCTGATGTGTTCGGTAGTGCCCTGCGTTTTTATTTATGGAATCACTCAGCTCCCACTGAGTTGTAATTGCCTCCTTCCCTGCCTCCCCCATCAGGCTTTCAGCTTCTTAAGAGCAGGAATGACTTTTATGCGTTTGCCTCTAGAGCACAGCCCAATAATGCTTGGCATCGACACTCACTGCTTAGTTTAAGTGTGTATTTAGTTTCATAGTTTCAGTTTATTGATTACCTCCCATGTGCCAGTGATAGTGCTAAATGCCTTTCACTGATTATTTCTGATCTTTAGTAAATGTTTGCTGTGCACACGAAGAATCCTTAATACATTCCAGAAATTATAGTCTCATGGTCTACTAGAAGTTAGTTGCATGGTCTCACACTGAGAAGTGATAAGTGTGTCTCACAAAAAGGCTGAAGCTCAGTCAGTTCAGTTGCTCAGTCGTGTCTGACTCTTTGCAACCCTGTGGACTGCAGCACGCCAGGCTTCCCTGACCATCACCAACTCCTGGAACCTGCTCAAACTCACGTCCATCGAGTCTGTGATGCCATCCAACCATCTCATCCTGTGTCGTCCCCTTCTCCTCTTGCCTTCTATCTTTCCCAGCATCAGGGTCTTTTCCAATGAGTCAGGTCTTTGCATCGGGTGGCCAAAGTATTGGAGTTTCAGCTTCAGCATCAGTCCTTCCAATGAATGAACACCCAGGACTGATTTCCTTTAGAACTGACTGGTTTTATCTCCTTACAGTCCAAGGGACTCTCAAGAGTCTTCTCCAACACCACAGTTCAAAAGCATCAATTCTTTGGTGCTCAGCTATCATAGTCCAACTCTCACATCCATACATGACTACTGGAAAAACCATAGCTTTGACTAGATGGACCTTTGTTGGCAAAGTAGTGACTCTGCTTTTTAACATGCTGTCTAGGTTGGTCATAGGTTTTCTCCCAAGGAGCAAGTGTCTTTTAATTTCATGGCTGCAGTCACCATCTGCAGTGATTTTGGAGCCCCCCAAAATAAAGGCTGTCACTGTTTCCATTGTTTCCCCATCTATTTGCCATGAAGTGATGGGACCGGATGCCATGATCTTAGTTTTTTGAATGTTGAGTTTTACCAGCTTTTTCACTCTTCTCTTTCACTTTCATCAAGAGGCTCTTCAGTTCCTCTTTGCTTTCTGCCATAGGGTGGTGTCATCTGCATATCTGAGGTTATTGATATTTCTCCCAGCAATCTTGCTTCCAGCTTGTGCTTCATCTAGCCCGGCGTTTCACATGATATACTCTGCATATAACTTAAATAAGCAGGGTGACAATATACAGCCTTGACATATTCCTTTCCAGTTTGGAACCAGTCCATTGTTCCGTGAATGTCCAGTTCTTACTGTTGCTTCTTGACCTGCATACAGATTTCTCAGGAGGCAGATAAGGTAGTCTGGCATTCCCATTTCTTTAAAAATTTTCCACAGTTTATTGTGATCCACACAGTCAAAGGCTTTGACACAGTCAATAAAGCAGAAGTAGGTGTTTTTCTGGAACTCTCTTGCTTTTTCTGTGGTCCAACAGATGTTGATAATTTGATCTCTGGTTTCTCTGCCTTTTCTAAATCCAGCTTGAACATCTGAAAGTTCTGAGTTCAAGTATTGTTGAAGCCTCCCTGGAGAATTTTATACATTACTTTGCTAATGTGTGAGATGGTGCCATTGTGTGAGAGTTTAAACATTCTTTGGCATTGCCTTTCTTTGGGATTGGAATGAAAACTGACCTTTTCCAGTCCTGTGGCTACTGCTGAGTTTTCCAAATTTGCTGTCATATTGAGTGCAGCACTTTCACAGCATCATCTTTTAGGATTTGAAATAGCTCAACCGGAATTCCATCACTTCCACTTGATTTGTTTGTAGTGATGCTTCCTAAGGCCCACTTGACTTTGCATTCCAGGATGTCTGGCTCTAGGTCAGTGATCACACCATCATGGTTATCTGGGTCATGAAGATCTTTTTTGTACAGTTTTCTGTGTATTCTTGCCACCTCTTCTTAATATCTTTGCTTCTGTTAGGTCCATATGGTTTCTGTCCTTTATTGTGCCCATCTTTGCATGAAATGTTCCCTTGGTATCTCTGATTTTCTTGACAAGATCTCTAGTCTTTCCCATTCTATTGTTTCCCCCTATTTCTTTGCACTGATCACCGAGGAAGGCTTTCTTATCTCTCCTTGGTATTCTTTGGAATTCTGCATTCAAATGGATATATCTTTCCTTTTCTCCTTTGCTTTTCACTTCTCTTCTTTTCTCAGCTGTTTGCAAGGACTCCTCAGAGAGCCATTTTGCTTTTCTGCATTTTTTTTCTCTTGGAGATGGTCTTGATCCCTATCTCCTGTACAGTGTCATGAACTTCCATCCATAGTTCATCAGGCACTCTGTCTATCAGATCTAGTCCCTTGCATTATCTATTCCTCACTTCCACTGTATAATCATAAGGGATTTGATTTAGGGCATACCTGAATGGTCTAGTGGTTTTCCCCACTTTCTTCAATTTCTGTCTGAATTTGGCAATAAGGAGTACATGATCTGCGCCATAGTCAGCTCCCAGTCTTGTTTTTGCTGACTTTATAGAGCTTCTTCATCTTTGGCTGCAAAAAATATGATCGATCTGATTTTGGTGTTGCTCATCTGGTGACGTCCACGTGTGGAGTCTGGGCGATGGGTTTAAAGCAGGAGATATGCTGGAACCTACTTATCGTCAGAGGCCAGCCAGACCTTTAAGTCGGGCAATATTACTGCGTGCTTAATTGCATAAGGAATGAGTTAATCATGCTATATAAGTCTAAAAACCTATCGTGACAACTCTGGTGCCAATTTGCTTGCTCCGTTTCCCTCAAGGAAAAGAAAAAGCACCCTACTGTCAGCATAATAGAAATCCATAATTCAAAAGCCAGTTCCTTTGGAAACTGTTAGATAAATTCCCTCTGGCATCCCTTTGTTGGCTGATTTTTCTGCCAGTTGTGTGTGCTTTTTCCACGGACTCGAGGAAAGTGGTTATCTACTGGGAACTGTGTTAGGTGGACCCTGCGATTTGGTGGTTGAAACCAGACAACACCAGAATTATTACTGCCGCATTTTCCTTTTTTCTACTAAATATTGCATTCTAAAGAGATTTTAAAATATTACTATACACAATGGAGTATTACTCAGCCATTAAAAAGAATACATTTGAATCAGTTCTAAGGAGATGGATGGAACTGGAGCCAATTATACAGAGTGAAGTAAGCAAGAAAGAAAACCACCAATACAGTATACTAACGCATATATATGGAATTTTAGAAAGATGGAGATGATGACCCTGTATGAGAGACAGCAAAAGAGACACAGATGTGTAGAGCAGACTTTTGGACTCTGAGGGAGAGGGAGAGGGTGGGATGATTTGGGAGAATGGCATTGAAACATGTATACTATCATGTAAGAAACGAATTGCCAGTCTATGTACGATGCAGGATGCTTGGGGCTGGTGCACAGGGATGACCCAGAGAGATGTTATGGGGTGGGAGGTGGGAGGGGGTTTGTTTGGGAACGCATGTACACCCGTGATGGATTCATGTCAATGTATGGCAAAACCAATACAGTATTGTAAAGTAAAATAAAGTTAAAATAAAAATTAAAAAAAAATCACAGACTTTAGGGTACAGTCAGAAACAACCCCTAGCAGCATTAGCAAACAGTTTGACAGTTACCCCAAAAACGGAACATAAATCATCGTGTGACCCAGCAGCCCCACCCCCAGGAATATGCCCAAGAGAACTGGAAGCATGTGTCCACATGCAGACTTGTCCATGGATGTTCACAGCAGCGTTGTTCATGATAGCCGAGTAGTGGAGACAGCCCGGATGTCCTTTAGCTGATGAACGGAGGACGGGACTGTTGGGCATCCGTGAGACGGAATGTTACTCAGCCATAAGAGAAGTTCTGATGCATACTGTGACGTCATGAGTCTTGAAAATATTTGCTCAGTGAAAGAAGTCAATGCCCAAATGTCACATGCTGTCTGATTTCATTTATAGGAAATATCCAGATTCGGCAAATCCTTAGAGACAGCAGATGTGTGGCTGCCAGGGGCTTGGGGAAGGGAGGGGGAACTTGGACCAGTCAGTTACTGGGTAGAGGATCTCTTCTGGGGGTGATGAGGGTACCCTGAAGTTAGGTAGTGCTGACGGTGGCAAATTCTGTGACTCCGCTTAGAGCGGCTGAATTGTACAACACTTCTGAAGGGTGAATCGTGTGTCATCTGAATTACATCTCAGTTTAAAAACATCCTCGCGCTAAACCCTTTCTCCCCTCTCTCTTCTCGCCCACTGTTGCGTGGCCCCCAACATCTTCTGAACAGTAATTACAGCGGTGGGCTGCGTTACCATGTCATCTGACGTGCCGGGTGCTTCACAGCTATACTTCACTAATGCTCCCCATACCTCCACGTCACGGGCGCTCACCCTTTCAGAAGCTCAGAGGTGCTGAGTCCCTTCCCAGTGTCACACGAGTAAGCAACAGAGCCAGGATCGGAAGCGTGTCCTCTCTCCCCAAGCCCCCAGACGCTCTCCTGTCTCAGTCAGACATTTCTTCCTGGTGTATATTCTCAGCGAGTGGGTAGCCGCGGCTAAGCCCTGATCTGTAGACACGCTCTGGACCAGGGCTAGCCAGTGCTGCGGGACCGGCAGGTGTCCCCCTGCAGGTGGGCAGAAGGCTGGAAGGTTCATGCTCTGATGACGTGCTTCAACCCGTGGTGAGACAGGAGAGGTCTAAACAGGAGGTGGCTTGAATCCAAGTGTTCTAGTTTTTGGTTCTCCCGATACATCTGCTTCCTCCCTGCTTCCCTCCTTCTTGCGATGGTAAAGTATTCATCAGAAGTCTTCTTAGTTAGTTGATGGTGTATGCAGGTCGGTATAAGCGTAATAAAACTGCAGACTCCGTAGAACGTCACGTTGTCTTTGCTTGTCCAGGGCGGGAGGTGACTTCTCAGTCTGTCTGTCTCCACAGCTACCGTCTCGCAGGTTAGGGCCCCACGATCTTTGGCTGTAATGATTGTGAGCCTTTTCATTGTCCCTCTGGCCCAATCACTGCCCCACTGCCAGCAGGCATTGTGGTTTGGAGGCGGTGTGTGTAGTCAGCCTGTTGTACCCAAGCGCTTCGTAGCTGTTGAGCTTGATCTATAGTGTCGATCTCCCCGAACCTCAGTTAGTTGTCTGCAGAATTGGGCGTGATAGTGCTTTCCTTGTCCGTCTTTAAAGGGTGTTGGTTGTGGCAGCGGCAGGAGCTGACTTTCGTGCCTGCTTGCTGTGGGCCGGAGACTTTCTAAACTCATTGAGAACAGTTAGCATGGCGTTCAGCTAAGTGCCCAGAAAATGTCAACTGCTGTTATTATTATTGTATCTCTTATAAAACTAAAATCTAATTAGGGGACTCTCTTCTTGCATCTCCTTCCATCGTCTGCCAGAGACAGTTCAGACGCGCATCAGAGGTCTTTGTAAATCTGATGTGATTCTGGCCTCTCAGGGTTACGTGCTGTGGCCGTCTTCTCTCTGTTCCATGGAAACCTCCTCATCTCAGCGTGCTCTGCTGTTTCGCAGATGGACTCACGTGTCTAGGCCCAGCCCAATGGCACTTCCTCAGCCTGCCCTTCCTTTCCTGAGCAAGGAAACACTTCTTCCTTGGCTCCTCCACAGCACCCATTGCCCCGAATCCCCATTATTTGTCTACTTGTCCTTGAGGGTAGCTCAGCTTTCCTCTGAGTTCAAGCCTTTTCCACACAGCAGCTGCAGCAGTTGTCGCTTCTGTTAATTTTCAGCCCTTCGCACTCAGCCAGGCTCCTCTTGGAGACAAGACCTGACGTTCTGTACCTTTGATCCTCGGGTCAATGGGGCTGTGGTCCACACCCGATCCTCACTTCTGATGTGTTGCCGGCTGTGGCTGCTTCTGCATCAGGACACGGCGCAGGTGATGTCCCAGCTGGTTCCTGCAGCTCCTGGGGCCCCTCTGTACCCCAGGGATGGCCAGGGTCAGGAGTGCGTGTGAGGGGCGTTGTAGGGGGTTGGCAGAGCCTTCGTGGCAGGGACTCTGCTTGCTCGCGTGCTGTGACTCTGTGGTTACTTTGCTGTCTGCCTCTTTATGGTCCTTGCTACTAATAACTCTTACACGATTTTACAGGGCCCAGTTGTCAGCAAAGATAATCGCCATCACCTTCAGTGACTTGTAAGTAAAGCTTTTGAGATCTGTTCCTCCAGAGGGATTAATCTTCAGTAGCTGTCTACTTAATTTCATACGTATATGTATATGAATATATGTGTGCATAGAGTAAAGTGTCACTGTTTTCAATGGATAGATGAATAAAGGAATAATGTTACTGCATTTATTTAGTGCTTTTTCTTTAAAAGGCATTTCCTCTCTCCCATCCTGCCACCTGTCTGTTCATGTCTGCTGTTAGTGATGCAGCTTTATTTGTTCCTGTAGAATTTACGTGCAGGGATATTACCTGGCTTCCCAGGTGGTGCCGTGGTAAAGAACCGCCCACCAGTGCGGGAGATGCAGGAGACACAGGTTCGATCCCTGGGTCAGGAAGATCCCTGGAGGAGGGCATGGCAACCCCACTCCAGTATTCTTGCCTGGAGAATCCCACGGACAGAGGAGCCTCGTGGGCTGCAGTCCATGGGGTCGCACAGAGTGGGGCATGACTAAGCCCGCCGGCATGAACTGTGAGCAGAATGCTGCGACCGAGGAGGGGTCTCGACCAAACACCCAGAAATGCCCAGACGACCCTCTGATGGCTTCTCCCTCCCTGCCTGAGGTCCCGACGGGGCTGTGTGAGAAGGAGGGTCCCTTCGAGGCTGTGGGAAGGCCCTAAGCTGCAGGGTTGGCCTCTGGCAAACAGGCTTGGGTTCCTTCCCTTGGTTGCCTTGTTCCAGTATAGCTCCACCATTATGCTCTTTGCCGCTGTGTTTGTTGCTCTGCTGAAAAGATCTGAAGCGCTCAGGTCTTCCCAGCCCTTCGCCTCGATGGACATGCACCCACGAGGGGCAGGCTCCCATAGTGGGGCGAGCTCCCACAGACGGGGTGGGCTCCCACGGGGGAGACAGGCACCCACAGAGGGGCGGGCTCCCGCAGAGGGGTGGGCGGCCCCGTCCGCCTCAGACCAGGGGCCCTGGGAGTTGACGGAGTCGCCGCTGTGCGGAGGGCTCGTGAACAGCTGCGGTCTGTCCTTGCAGCAGAGTCCTTCCTCCTCGCGGCGTCTCTCACTCATGCTGTGCTCCTCCTAAAGCCAGGGCAATGGAGTGAGGCCAGGAGACGAGGTGCTGCCCGCGGGGCCGGCGTGCCGAGGACCCAGCCTGGGGGCCCCCGGGGGTCTGTCCCGCTCTGCCCCTGCCCTGAAGGAGGCAGCTGAGACCTGGACTGGTGTGTGGTCGGTTGAGTGGCCTGTCTTTTGTCTTTGGGAGAGAGGGCGGGTTTTGGACTCACATCAGCTTGAACAGCAACTGTTGCAGTTGGGGGATTTTGGATGAACAGCTCTCTGGAAGGTTCGCCTGAGTGCGGGTGATGGCAGCTAACAGCCTAGTGGAGAGGGGCGTGGGAAGTGTGTCCAGCCCAGGAGTTGCACCTGCAGACACCCTAAGGCCTGGTGCACAGAAGTGGCTGGTGCAGATGAGTCCATGGCTCAGGCCGGGTCTGAGCCAGAGACGAGAGGCCTGGCGGGGGCACAGGTGCAGAAATGGACGCCGTGGAGTGGCCTGCTCGGCGTGTGGCCTGCTCGGCGTGTGACCTGCGGGGGTGCTGAGCCGTGCTGGGTTCTGCCCCAGCGACGGGGAGGGGTTCACAGAAGAGGGAGAAGAGGAAGGGAGGGCCACAGGGACCGAGGGGCATCAAACCGGGGAAACTTGGATCGACCACAGGGAGGTCGGGGGGCGGGGAGAGTGTGGACAGTGTCCCCTGAACCTGGCCACCCGGGAACTGTGGATGACCTCAGGAGGCGAGGGGGAGGCTTTGGTAGTGGCTGTGGGCGGGAGCAGCCTCTGACGGGCTGCAGAGCCCTGGGGTGAAGGGGCAGCTCGTGGAGTCGCTTCACGAAGTCTGGCTGCAACACTCGTGAGAGGCGAGTCAGGGCTGAGAAGAAGGTTTCGCGCACCTCCTGTCCCCAAGCCGCCGGGAAGCGAATGTGTCCCCTGCTTGTCTCACACTCAGAATGAGGGACACGATGAACGCGTCCCCCGCTTGTCTCACGCTCAGAATGAGGGACACGATGATTTCCTCTTTCTCAGTTCTGCATGTCCTCACTCACGATTCAAGTTAGCAGTTCTTTTATTATTGAGACAATTTTATTAGGTGAGATAGTTTTAGTTTCTCAGAAAATGTTTTTATTATTAATGCATCCGGGATCTTCTTTTAAACATGATTTCTAGTTCTCTTTTCACAAGCCTCTTCTCGGACCTGAGCCAACAAGCTCTTGGCTTCACCTTTCCGTTCCTTGACGCCCGAACTGGTACCTGTACTCGGAGCTCTGTCTCCCTTCCCCACCTCCTTCTCCCTCTACTGTTGATTTTACCTTGAAGATGCAGTTTGCGGAAACAGAGGCAGTGGGTTCGTGGACAGTGTTGGTGTGTCATACAAGAGGAGTGAGACTGATGTGATTTTAGGACTTGGTTCCCACCGGCGTGGGCTTCCGGGTGAGGCCTCAGCACAGCTCTGTCAGCCCCTCTGGCCCTGCTGCCTGGGCCCCTCCATGTCTTACCGGAATCATTCATTCAGCACTGCAGCTGTTCACGTGGCGGGTCATTCAGCCCCGCGGCGGCATCATCAGGCTTGGATCTGATTCTCCTTATCGGTGAACAGCAACAGTAGCGTCCAGGGAGCCTGAGAGCCCACCCCTGCTCTGTGGCCGGCAGCGGCTGCCTGCTTGATCGAGTGTTCCCGGGTGCAGGACTCCAGAGTGCAGGCACTGGAAGAGGCTAGTCTGTCTCTCTAAGGAGCTCACGGCCCAAGTTAGGCGCTGGACTGATTTGATTTTGCCGCTCATTGTGAAGTTGACCCACCTAGTGTGCAGTGGGGAGGCCAGACCTGTTGAGAGTCCTGGGTGCGGAGTGGCTGCAGCCCCACTGGGCACGGGGCTCCTTCCTTGTCCGGAAGCCATGCCTTCCTGCAGGGAGCAGGCGGCTTTGCTGAGTGTGGACCATGTTCTTAAAAACAAGAATTGAGTTTATAAATTGCGCTGCAATGTATATAACATAAAATTGACCATCTCAGTCACTTGTAAGTGTGCAGTTCCAAAGCTTGAAGTGCGTTCACGTGTTGTTCCTGCATCACCCTGTCCAGCCCCAGAGCTGAGTGTTTAGACTCTGCTCTGCTCCCACAGCTGAATTATTTAGAAGTGCTGGCTGGGCTCCTTAGAGTTTATTGATTATTCCTTCCTTCGTTCATTAAATATTTATTGAACACCTACTGTATCTTATGCCCTGGGCTTAGTCCTGGGAAGACAAAGCATGGACCAGCACTGTCTCTATGGAACTCAGAAAGTCTTGTGTTTCGTGCGCTCAGTCACTCCGTCTTGTCCGACTCTTGCAACGCGAGGCTGCCCTGTCCGTGGGATTCTCCAGGCAAGATACTGGAGTGAGTTGCCATTTCCTCCTCCAGGAGATCTTCCCGACCCAGGGATTGGACCCACCATCTCCTGCATCTCCTGCCTTGGCAGGCGGATTCTTTAGGTAGCTAGTGTCACCTGGGAAACATCTATGGACCTTGGACTAAGACGGAGCCCAGTGATAAAAACCAGACACGGGCTGGGTTGGAGTGCATGGAGAAGCCTCAGCAAGGGGACTGGGAACTGCAGGCCCGTCGGGGGAGGTGCTGAGCTGGCCCCGAGGGTGGGCCTTGGAGCACCAGTGCGCTGAGTGGGGGCAGGTGAGGCTGGAGGCAGGTGACAGACTGGACGTCCTGCCTCCTTCATTTGGGTCTTTCCTGCAGCATCAAACTAAATGTTTCAGTCACTGCCAGTTTCACCTGGGGCCTGTAGGTACAGTGGAGAGCAGTGAACAGTCTGTACTTGATCACAGGCCATGAGCCCGGGGCGGGTGGGGTGTCCGTCGGTGGGGCCGGCGTGGTGGCGGAGCTGGTGGGCAGCACTGTGCAGAGCGGGGACGTGGCGGCATGGAGGGCGACATCTGCAGGGACAGACGCCTTGGGCCTCCATGCCACTGGAGCCCCAGGCTGGCCTGGGAGGCTGTCGTGTACTGGGAGTCAGGCTTCCTGGGTTGGCGTCTCTGCCTGGCGGGTTGCTCTGGGCCCCTTGTGGCCTGTTCAGCTGGACTCACGCCTGCATCCACCTGCTCCCTCCCTCTGCCCACTGGCCACACTTCTCTCGGGTTTGGAGCTTGAGCTCCTTGTCAAGCCTCTGTTGAGGCCGCGTGACGTCACTGAAGGACCAGTTGGCTCTGGAGCAGCAGGTCGGGGATGGGTCCTTTGCTCCCTGCCAGCTTGTCGTCGGGCAGAGCTGCCTCACCTCCTGGAGCCGCAGCTGCTGCAACTGTGAAACGAGGATGAGATTTACCCTGAGTGTGTACAGAGGAGAAACCGTGCTTACGAGGTCATGGAGCACAGCCAGGGCCCCGAGACGCTTCTCGAGGGCCTGTAGACAATTCTTTCTTCTGTGTCACGAGAGGGGAGAGTAGGGCAGGGGCCAGGCCTGCCTGCTCCTGATGAGGTCCGTCCAGTCTCCAGGGAGCTCTGCGGGTCCTCAGTTGTTAGCTCTGACTTCCCATCAAGTCACTACCTCCTCCAGGCCTCAACATCCTCACCTGTAAAATGGGATGATAGCTATGTACGTGGTATCCATCACAGCCGGTGATTTACGCCCCAGACACGTTAAAAAGGGCACATCCTGAGCACTCAGTGAGTGAGGGCTGCTTCTAACTTGTTTTTTGCAGTGACAGGACTTGGTCTTGTCTCAGCCCTCAGGGTGGTCTGGTCTCCTGGCAGCCGCGCCCCATCTTGACTAGTGAATGGGGCAGCAGCTTCTAGAAAAGAGGCCAGGAGCCAGGGTGACGCATAGCGTTGCAGTTCCTCGGTCTCGCCACACGGGGCCGCCCTTTCTCAGCGAAGGCGGAGCTGCTCCACTGTCTGGGCTCCCAGACCCCAAGAGGATGCTTTCAGAAATAGTACCAATAGTTTGATTGGGGTTTTCTTTTTTAAACATGTAATACTTGGTTTTCTTTGGCACTGTCGAGTGAGGGACCTGATTTCCTTCTGAAGCTGAGTGGCTCAGATGAGATTCAGAGCTTCTGGCGTTACCGGTGGGTTTCTGCTCCCTCTCACCGGCAGTCGTAATGGGCTCTCCCTGTGGACGCTGGTGGGGGGCAGAGCTGTGCAGGAGAGGCACCTGCAGATCCTGTGTTAACCAGCGGGGGTGGGGAACTGGCTCCCCCCCGGCTCCCTGCCTCCTGGCCCCTGCCTGCTGGGAAGGCAGCTCCTCCGAGGGCAGGGACTCAATGATTCACTCCAGTGCCCTGAGAGTAGGTGTCCTTCGATATTCGTCGGATACTTAATCAGTGCATCTGGGGAAG
The DNA here is from genome assembly GCA_006410935.1 of Redunca redunca. Classification (NCBI taxonomy): domain Eukaryota; kingdom Metazoa; phylum Chordata; class Mammalia; order Artiodactyla; family Bovidae; genus Redunca; species Redunca redunca. Next base: position 727,240 of record SJYQ01000274.1, on the reverse strand, counting down.
TCACTTGGCTTTCCTGAGGTCTGGTTGTTGAGCTGCAAGCTCACATTAAGTGGGTCCTTGCTTCTGAGTTCAGGGGCACAGTACATGGAACACAGCCCATAGGAGAGGGGTCCCAGGCTCCCTCATTCCAAGCCCCAGTGCTTTGCATCTCTCCACAGTTTTCCTCGTTTAGGCCACTAGCAAAGGCATTGCCTGGTGTGTCTTCCAAGGTATGCCCTTGAACTTGCAATGTGGTGGCTCTCAGATAAGTTATTTTCAGGGTTTGCAAGTATCTCCAAAAATAGCGAGATGTCTTTTTCTTGTTGTCATATTAGAACACAGCCCCTTTTCCTGTTAGGCATTGCCAATCAATCTGGCAACGGTTGCAAGAACCAAATTATACACTCAATTGGTTTAGCTTGCCTGCTTTTTTGGGCAGTGATTGACACTCAGGGGTCACATGTCAGTAGATTCACAGATGTTTATCTTTTTGACTGAAGGGTCACTTATTAAAACAAATGGGACTGGACTGTCCTTACAGTGATGTGAGCAGGACAGTCGCCTGCAGGCTCCCCAGGGTTGCTGGGTGGGTCCTCTCTGGATCTGTTTCTCTTGTTCTGAGTGTTCATGTAATAGCTGTTTAATAGCTGTTCAAAAGACACTTAATTTATTTTAAATAAATTGAGTTAAAAAAAAAAAAGAGAATTTTAGTCCAGTCTTTACCAAGCACGGGGATTTTTATTCCTGCAGCATGTGAGCAGTGGCACTGGGCTCTCTGGTCGTGTCCAGTGACGGGAGCTGAGGTTCTTTCTGACGTCAGTCACCCACAGGTCCTGCCTGCCAGAGCCTCCAACTTAGAGACTGCTGGCAGGAAAGGGGGTCTCCTCTTTTTTGGAGCTTTTTACCCTCGACTCAACAACCCCAATTTGGAAACCCATCAGATCTCTTGCCCTTGTGTTTACCACTGAGAACTTTTTGCCCTTTCGAATGGTAGCACCCAGGTCTACTAGTCCAAGGAGTGAGCCCTTTCATCATGAGATATTTGTTGAGCGTCAGTCAGGTGTCAGGGGTCGTAATGAAAGAGCTTCCTCCCGCAGGGAGCGCATGGTCCAGCAAGGAGAGACGCATCAATACCACATCCTGCTAGCACAGAGGTCTTGCAGCCCAGCTCCGTGTTGCGCCAGCCTCCCACCAGGAGCTGTGGAGCCCACAGGAGGGGTGAGGCCACTTCTGCCTGGGAGTTGTGATTGAGCAAACACTCCATGTGCGTTTAACTCACATAACAAATACTCAACTTTGTCCCTTCTCTGAGCCCGCCAAGTGCTGGACCACAGGGCGTAATGACATGGTCCTTCTCTCATGGGATTTATAATCTGTACACACAGCCCTCCGATTCAAAGAACTGGAACAAAAGCTATGAAAAAAGGAATGCGATTCTTTGAGGTCATGGACTGACCTAGACTGCAAGGGTGTTGGAGGAGACGTCCTGGGGAACTGCAGAGATCTGAAGGACTGGGAGCTGGCAGGGGGCAGGGGGTGGTAAGCATTGAAAGTGGAGGAAACTGGGAAGCGTGGTGGTCAGAGGAGCCTGGGCATGCAGGCCATGCGGCGTGGTGAGGTGTGGTGTTTGTTGTCAGGGGAGCGGGAGGCCTTTGGAGGATTGCAGGTGGGGAGGGGAAGAGAGGTGTGAGATGTTAGATCTTCACCCCGGTCCCCCTCGTGGAGCGGTGTTGAAGCGGGGGCTGGCGTGGAAACAGGCCAGTTAGGCCACTGTCACACTAGTCCAAGAGAAACGCTGCTGTGGCTTGGATCAGGTGACAGTATAGAGCCAGAGAGCACTGGGTGGATCTCGGTGCTATCAGGAGACGGAGAAGGCTGGTACTCGGTGGTGGAGGACGTGGAGAAAGGCGATGGGGTTTCTGCCACAGGCGTTTGGATCGACAGTGGAGTCGCAGCTGAGCAGGAAAGTATGGGACAGGAAAGGAGTTCTCTTCCTTGGCAGGGGCAGGGTGGGCCTGGTCACAGGTTCACGCTCAGATTTGGGGAGTGTAGGTGCCTTTGAAATAGCCAAGCCAAGCAGACAGCTGTGTAAACAGATCTGGGGCTTGGAGGCAGTGTTTGAGCTGACTCTTGAGAAAGGGGCTGGCTGGTCTCCAGGTGAGCAGTGGAGAAGGACATTCAGGGCAGCCCAGTGTGGAGGGTGTGCCCGCTCTGGTGTGATGGGGTTGTGATGGTTATCGGGGCTCAGGGAGCGGGGTGTGTAGCGGAAGACAGGAGTGGAGAGGTGTGGTGCTGGGCAGGTCGAGGAGAACCTTTTATGTGACGAAGGAAGTTTGGACGTCATCCTGATGGCTGTCAGCAGCTATTGAAAGGGATTTAGCTCTGCATATTATGATCAGATTTGCACTTTAGAAAAACCACTCTGCCAGGAAAGGGGAGGATGGATTGATGAGTCATTCCTGTCATTGATTCATTCATTCATCCACCAGGGCCACATACTACACCCCCTGTGCTGAGCTCTCTGTCAGATGCTGGTGGGACGGAGGTCAGTAAGGCCGAGATGGTGTTTTAAAGGGCTGACTGTCGGGGAAGACAACCCTAGAAACACAGTGGTACTTGGTCATCGTAAGGACGCACATGTACACAAAGTTACTGGCAGTGTGGAAGACGGGGACTCATCTAGACTCTGCTTAGAGAAGGTTTCTAAGGTGAAATAAGAGAGTTTTAAATGAATTGGAGAGGAAATAGGTGGTCATAGGAGCTGCTTTCAAAAACGGAAGGGAGAGAGAACAAAGTGATGGAGGAAAGAGGTAGCAGAGTATGTTAGGAAATCCCCCAGAAATCAGAGAACACAGTGAGAGCCGTGAGATGTGGGTGGAGATGCGAGGGTGAAACGCGCCCCGGTTGGAGGAGGGGGCCACGTGGGACAAGCTCTGCGTTTGGCAGGGTCACCCTGACGTCTGTGGGGACGAGGATGTGCAGGTTGTGAGAGGACAGCCCCTCTGCTGGGAGAGGTGGTGAGGACCTCTTCACCACGCAGAACAGCCCTCAGAGGGGTGAAGGGCGGCCGTGAAAACCCGCCGCCCCACAACCCTCTCAGCACCCCTCAGCCCCCTTCTCCCAGGCCCTTAAACGTGAGGGTGCCTGGGGTTTGATTGCCACGCAGCCAGTTTATACATTTGGTCTCTGTCTTGATGGTCTTGTCTCCTCTTCTGGTTCCAGTTACCACCTGCAGCTACTGGTGATTTAGGGGGCCAGCTCCTTTGACCTGGCTCGTGTCCACCCCCGTGAACTCTTGGGCTTCATTTTTCCTCATCTAAAAATGAGGGCAGCAGCAATAATATGATAAACTCACACAAGGTCATTGTGATGCTTGAGGTGATGGGATGGAGAGCTGGCCAGTGGTGCCTGGTACCCGAGCCCCGCTCGCCCCGCCTGGGCACATCTTCCTCATCACGCACATCCCGCCGTGCGTGTTGCATGTCACAGCTTCGTGGGCTCCCCTCCTTCCTCCTCTCATCCACATGGAGTCCTCTGGGATTTAGATACTGTTACACATGTGTGCGTGCATGTGAACTCACTCAGTTGTGTCTGACTCTTTGTGACCCCATGGGCTGTAGTCCGCCAGGCTCCTCTGTCCATTGGATTCTCCAGGCAAGCATACTGGAGTGGGTTTCCATTTCCTTCTCCAGGGGATCTTCCTGATCCAGGGATTGAACCTGTGTCCCTCACGTCTCCTGCATAGGCAGGTGGGTTCTTTACCACTAGCGCCACCTGGGAAGCCCCCGTTGTGCATACATACCTGCTAATATATATGCCTACTTTGTGTGTACAGTATTCTACATATGTGTGCACATGCATGCACATGTGTGTTATATAGCATCCTCTCATAGGTTTCTTAGGCCTCTCGGGGTTCATACTTGTGCTTCATACACTGGGTCAAGGTGAGCAAAAACTTGGCAGAGATGAGCAGGGAATTAATAAATGTTTGAAGGCAATGGCACCCCACTCCAGTAATCTTGCCTGGAGAATGCCATGGGCAGAGGAGCCTGGTAGGCTGCAGTCCATGGGGTCGCGAAGAGTCGGACATGACTGAGCAACTTCACTTTCACTTTTTACTTTCATGTATTGGAGAAGGAAATGGCAACCCACTCCAGTGTTGTTGTCTGGAGAATCCCAGGGACGGGGGAGCCTGGTGGGCTGCTGTCTATGGGGTCTCACAGAGTCGGGCACGACTGAAGCGACTTAGCAGCAACAGCAGCAGCACCTTGGAAGAAGATGGTTTAGGTACATTTTAATCAACACGGCAACCGGGTGTGTAGATATTTTATTTTGTCCCCACTTCACCAATAAGCAGTGTGAAGCCAGGCACTAATCTGAGAGAGTAACATTCTTAATCTTATTTAAGAGCCTCAGGAGTCTGCAGTTGTCCTTCCTGGTCTGTTCAGGATCGGCTGGCCTTCTGGGATTCACTGACCTTGCCAGGGGCCCCAGCTTGTCTTCGTTTGCAGGGAGACCAGAGCAGTGGGGGTGAACTCAGGGGTTGAGGGCTCCTTTGCTCTCAGGAGTGGATTAATAATAATAGTAATGCCTGCCTCTTGGGGAGTGTGTTCATATATACAACTTATTTAGCCTCATCAGCCAACTGGTTTAGCTCAGCCAAGTACAGATTGAAAACGAGAGAGACTTAGCTGTGCCCCTTTTCTGTTTTGGAGATCATGAATTTAACAAGAAAACCACTCCCACACAGGTCAGCTGCTTCAGAAAACATAATCAAGAGAATGTGGCTATAAATATTATCTGTAGATCAACAAGTTGCAGTCCTCATAAAGCATGGAAGCTTTATGCTTCTAAAGCATAGAGAAGCCGAGTCCACAGTGAGAACAGCCCCGTTCACAGCCGTTCATTCTGCCGCTCATCTCAGGCTCGGGACTGTGGACGTGCCAGTTCCCAGAACCTTCCCAGGCCTCCTGTTGCACGGTGAGCATAAGCACTGTTGGATGCAAGTCTCTAAGTGAGTCGCCTGGAGTTTTCTCTAAATTGCTGTGAGATCACTGGAGGGCACAGGCCTGCAAGGAGCCATTTGGAGGAACCCTGCGAGGAAGGTGGGGTGGCAGGTGCCCCGTGCACTTGATGTCCCGAGCCATCTTGTGGGCGGTTTGTGGCATTGTGGTACGTTGAAACAACCCTGGGCGGTATGAAGGAGATGCCGAATGGACCGTCCTCAAGTGTCTTCCCAGGTGGTGAGGTCCTGACACACGCTGGGGCTTCTCTTCTCTGGCCACAGAGAGCTTGCTGCAGGAGGGAGCGCAGGGTGACCGTGCAGAGTCCCGGATCCGGGTGAGACGGCCCCGTGGCAGTGTGGTGGGCGGCTGTGCGCGGCGGAAGGGCAGCACCGTGACCTGGGGCGACACTCATTAGACCGCCTGGCAGTGCTGCCTGAGCAGGGCTCCCGGAGCCCCCAGAGCAGTCTGAGTGCGCCCTTCTCCCAGATGCCCTGCCCCGCACCTCCCCGCTCGTGTGTGTGATGGCTGCCCCGCGCCTCCCTGCTCGTGTGTGAGACTGCTGATGTAACCTCCCCGTGGGCAGGGCTTTCGCTGCCTGGTTCATCGTGTGCCCCAGGACCCGAGCCGGCACTGGGCACAGGGCAGTATCTCAGTAAATAGCCGCTGATGAGCGGAACGGACGCGCAGCTCCTCTTCTTCGGTGTCGAGTGTTCTATACGAGAGGCTGCGTGCGCCTCCTCCTGCAGCCCGGGGCTGGGCACAGGGTGCGTGTCCGGGCCAGGCGGCCTGTGCTTTTCCTGGGTGATGGCGTCACTGTGCATGTTCCAGCTTCGCTATCCTCTTCTGAGAATGAACTCACTGTGGCTTGAGAATCAAGTGAAGTGATACATATAAAACGCTTTTTAAAAGCAGGAAGCACCGTTGGTGATTGAGCTGTGTCTGTCTGTCTGTCTCATCGATCATTGTAATTATGCTCATTTAGGCCAGAGCCTGAGAGGGATGCTCACACTTAAGATAAAAATAACTGCAATAATGTTGGTAAGTTGGGCTTTATTCTTTGATTTCCCATCTTCCTGCCATGAAGTTATCCAGCTATAAATAAATATTATGACTCTTTTATGACAAAGGAATTGAAATGTGCTGTTTCTCTGACACAGCCAACTTATCTCGACAGCGTCAGCCCAAGCAACTCCGGGCTGCGTCTAGTTATTGATCATGCTTTGCTGTCTCAGGCTTGGAATGAGGCATCATTTGAGACACTGAGACATTCACGAGCCGTGAATGCGCGCCTGTGTGCCAAAACCATACGCGGTATGTGCTGCCCCACTAAAGGGAAGAACCCATTGCCTGTACAGCGAGCAAGAGGGACCGCATTGTGGCTGGAGCAGGGGAGGGAGGTTCTTGCCAGTGGAGTGCTTATGCGGCGTTGGGTTTTTTGCTTCGGTTCCTACTCAACTGGGTAGGAAGGAGTAAGGAAGTAGTAGCTGGCTATTGTTGATACGGCATGGACCCCAAAAAGGGAGACAGGAAGGCAGTCAATCAGAAAGAAAAGAAGTGGGTGTTTGAGTAGACACGGAAGGAAACTAGTCCTTGTGGAGCACCTGTGTTACGTGACGGGTAATTTCACATACTTCAGTGCATTTAGTTACCAAAGTTATACTGCAGAATGAGTGCTCTTACCCCCAGTTTTAATCCTCTAAGAAAGCTGAGGCGTGTGGCTGTTAAGAACTTGCCCAAGGCGATGGAGATGATTAATGACAGGGCAGGTAGTTCCAGAGCCTGCTGTGTGATGAACTGTAAGGGCGCTCCTTCGTGATTATCTGTCATAAAGTATAAGAGGCAGAGTGACGTAGGAGAGGCTGGCAAGATCCATATTAACAGGGTGGAGGTAACATTTAAAAGCTTGAATTAATGATAAAATATCACAGTGTAGGTCTTAAAAGAAAAGTCTTAAATAGAGGTTTCTAGGAGCTTCTTTTTTAATGGGGATCCTTTCATTGGCTTGAATACCAGTTGAGGGGGAAAGCAGGTACTGTGTACACCCTCATGAGCACGCCAGCCCTCCCCTCCTGCATTCTCGGCGCGGGTTGACACCTATTCTAGGAGGCTGAGTGTAGAATTTAGTCCTGCACCAAACCCCTGGAACCCGCCCTGGTAGGAGTGGGCAGATAGGTGCCTGCTGTGGTGATCGGCACGCATGTGTCGTGGCCCATACAGCTGCCCTGCACGGTCAGCATGGTGCGATGCAGAGAAGGGATTTAGGAAGTCTAGGACGTAGAAAAATTGAGTAGCTGGTGAAGAATTTGCTAAGTGCATCCTCATAAATTCCTTAAACACGTGACATTTGCAAATGCTTTGTTTTTGAAGAAAGTTGGTCTTGAAAATGCAGCTAGTATATCGAGCATTTGGCAGTTTGTTAATTGGACACTCTACCAGGGCCTTTTATAGACTTGTCCCATCTAAGGGAATAAGTACTGAATTTAGGTAAAGGTTGAGCAAAGGAGAGCCAGTAAAGATGGACTTGCAGACAGGGAGTTGGTGTGGACTTCCAGGCTTGGTCAGGCCCTGCTTTGATTCATCCTTGTCAGGAAAAGAGCTTCAGCAAGAACAGAAGAGAAAAAAACAATTGGAAGGAGAAAATCAGAATTACCACTGTGAGTTACAATAAAAGATAAACATAAAAAAACAAGTACCAAGCAGTTAGTTGTGTTTTGGGCCACAAAGTTTCAATGGTGGCAAGGATTTTAGCACAGTGCAGAAAATAAAATAAACCCAAATAAAACATTACCAAAGCAAATCCTGCTGGGCACAAAAGGAATAAAAAGTCATGACCAAGTAGACTTTGTCTTAAAAATACAAGTGTGGTTCCATGTCAGAAAAATCTCTCAATGTTATGGGCCACACTAGCAGATTAATTGAGGGAAAAACTATGTAAATAGATACAGAAAATTAAATAAAATCCAACATGTATTTCTAACAGCTCTTAGTAAAATAAGACTTCAAGGGAGCATTGTTAGCTTAATAAAAGGTATCTATGAGAAATCCATAGGACACTGCAAACCTTTTGACCCGTTACCTGTATTTGTTCATTCGTTTCTTTATTTGGCGGCCTCGGGTCATGGTTCCAGCACATGGGGTCGTTTTTGTTGTGCTGCCTGGGCTCTCTGGCCATGGCTCGGACTCTCTGGCGGTGGCGCCCAGGCTCGGTAGTTGTGCCACGTGAACTTGTTTGCTCCTAGGCGTGTGGGATCTTAATTCCCCAACCAGGGGTTGAACCTCTGCTCCCTGCGTTGCAGGGCAGATTCGCAACCGCTGCACCACCGACAAAGTCCCGTGACGCATTACCTTTAAGTCAGAGTCAGGGATGAGACAGGGCTGTCTGCTGTCAGGGCTCCCGCTGGAGATTGTCTCAGTGCTGATGCAATAAGGAAGCGTAAAACATGAGATTCCAGTCCGTATCAGAATGGAAGAAACTGTCTTTATATGTGGATGATCAGATCATTTATAAGGAAAATTCAAGAGAGCCTGCAGACATCTGTTATAGAATTGATGAGTATTCAGTAAGCTTTCTTGATTCAGGATTAAAAAAATTAATAGCATATCTATGAAAATAATTAGAAAATGCAATTTAAATTATTCCCATTCACGAGATCCACAGATACTCCGATGTACTTAGAAAAAAAAAAGCTAACAGTGTAAGTGTTATCTTTATGAAGAGGATTACAAACCTTAGAAGCAGACCTGGTGAAATCCTGAACTATTTTCCATGTTTGTGGTTGGGAAGACTCAGTGTTGCGAAGATGTCAACTCAATCCCAGGTTTATCTGTGAGTCACATATCACTCCTAACAGAATTCCAAAAGGAGTTTTCAGATCAGCCTGACAAGCTAATGTTAGAATTTCTAATGAAAGGAGAATGAGCCAGGAATATCTAGGACAGCTGAAAAATGTGAGCAAGTCAGGGAATCTTGCCCTGTGAAGTATTAAGGCTTATGAAACAAGAGTAATTAAAACATCTGATAAACGTACAGAAACAGACAGACACGTTTTGTAAAAGGGAACAGAAGGGTCCACTTCAAACCCCCCATAGGTATAGTGAAATCTGACAGCCCCAATCTCATTAATTCTAAGATGTACCTTTGTGTTGTCTCTGAAATACACATTCATCTTACAGCATATGATGTTTTATAATTGTTGTCAGCCAGATGGCAGACCTAACATAGTTTTATAAAAATGTCCTGATGAGAATTTTAGAGTTGATGGGTATGGAATGATGGGAGTCATCCTAAATCAGTGGGAGAAAGCCAGAACCTTTTCAAAAATGATACTGAAACATTTGATCAGACATGTGGAGCAAAAAGAGAATTGGAATATGATAAACAAAATTGGTACCAGAGAGTTAAGCACACAGAGAGGGAGGTGTGACCAGCACACATCACCAGCAGAGGACTGGTACCCAGCCTGGACGGGGGATGTTCATGGATGTGGGAATCAGTTAGAAGTTAGAGAATGGTCTGTGTGTGTGGTGGGGTGGGGTGGGGTGAGGGAGCTGGCACTTCCTGGGGCAGGAATGGTGTTACCAGAGCCTTCTGGGAGCCGCTGGAAGCACGGCTGAGCAGGGCTGTGGGCACCCAGCCCCACTGGGCCGGGGGGCCAGACCCCAGCCTCCCCTCCCACTGCACCTGGGTCTCCTGTCTTTCCTTCTTTGGCTGAGCCCGGCCAGAGAGAAGGGTCCTAGGGGTTCGGCCGAGGGTCGGGGGAAGCAGACCCAGCACCTTCTGCGCTGCAGTATCTCAGAGAGCTTCCCCACACCTCTGTGAGGCAGACCTTGCGTCTCCTGGGAGAGGAGACCGAGGGTTACGCACCAGGTAAGTGAGACCTGCTGGGCTGAGAGCCCTCACGTGGGTCCCCATCTGCGGGCAGACGCGGGGCGGGGCCCTCGGGTCCAGAGCTCCTCGCGGGGCGCCCGCTGCTCTTCCAGGGCTGCGGTGCGTGTCCGTGTGCCTCTTTGTGACATCTCTTCCTTCCCGTGTGCGCGCTATTGCCCGTGTCCTTTAGGGCTGCAGCTGGAACGTGGTTTCATCTCTTTTCTGACTGGTGGGATGGTGGAGGAGTCGTGATGGTTGGAACGGAGGGCTGGCGGCCGCGTGGTAGTGCCGCTCTGTGCCCGCGTCCCGGGGCAGGATGGGCTGCGGTGACTCCTGCATTCGTTTCCCTGGCAGCTGCCCCCGCGCTGGGCACCAGGCTGTGGGGATGTGGTCTCTGTCTTCTGTGTGAGTAGGGGAGAGGGGCACACAGGAGGAAAACTCCTGAGCCGTGTGCCCCCAGATGCTGGGCATCTTTCTCTCCTGCTCTGATTTATTCCATAGACCTCCAGTAGGCATCTCATGATGCCTTTTCATAAATGAAGAAATGAAGTTTTGGAGAGACTAGTTTATTTATGCAAGTCAACTAACAGTGTGGCTGAGCTGAAATGCAAGCCTGCAGCTCTCCGGTCCTGAGCTCCCTGCACCTACGTGGAAAATAACCCATATTTTAGGAAGAGCATGGGTGAGATGTCCCTCCAGGTAGAAGTAGCAGAAATCAGGGAAGACTGCGCAGACATGGCCTGTAAACCTGGCGTGGAGCAAGGGCAGGGACGGGCACCCCTTCTCAGGAGCCGCTGTCCACCCCGGCCCTCCCCACTCCACGTGGGGTCACTGTAGGGGTGGCCCTCCCGGCAAGCGTGACCTGTGGGGCCCGCTGGGGAGCCGCCTGCTCACGAGGCGCTGGGGCAGTGGCTCCAGTCAGTTGCGAAGCTGGACCCCCTTTGTGCTCTGGGGGCTGGCTTTATGGAACATTACAGTGACAGCCGAAGGGCATCAAGTGTCGCGTATTCTATTGTGCTCCTCCAGCGTTCACTTCTCGGCACACGGGAGGAAGAAAATGAAAGCTCGTTCTGTTCGTGTGTGAGCCTGTGCACGAGACGCAGTGTTTCTGAGGACACGTCTTCAAATGCAATCGTGTGGAGCTATTTTTAGGCATCTCTTCTCCCAACAGTGCTGTTTAAAGATTCAGCTCAGGCTGCTAATAGGTATATTTATAACCATCCTGTCGACTGGCCCAGCGTGAATGCTGCTGCAGATGATGCTATTCCTGGAGACGGTTGCCATAGTTACCATTAACCCTTTTGCCTTGGAAGAGTCTCCCGGTTGGTATGCTTTGCTCCCCCAGGGTGCTCAGCAGCGTTTGAATGCATCCATGTGCTCTGAAATGGAGACAAAAACTGAGTGCACTTTATGCTTAAGCAGTGAATAAACTCGATGAATGAATGGGAGCGCGAGTGATCGATATTAGTAGCGGGCTCCTCCCTTGCCCTTAAAAAAAGCAGTGCAATAAAGTTGGTTTTGTAGCCATTGCTGAGCACCAGGGTGTTAAAATCATCTAAATGTGAATATGGACTTGCATGTGAGGAGAAAGAAGCCTCAGTGCCTTAAGACCCATCCTTCCTGCTTCACTACCTGTGATTTCTCCGGCTTTGCAACTTACCCGTTTAAACAATGCAAGCATCTCTTTATTAAGACTCATTCCTTAACTAGAACATCACAATGACAAGCCCTAAAACTGGCTTCTTGGGATGTAATTTCAGTCCTGATTTGCCTGGAGGGATTCATCTGTCACTGGGTTCAAAGGAAGCAGAGACATAATCAGATAAGTAGACTTATTCCCGCCCCACCCCACCCTATTTTAACCAACCCTCATTGTGCTGTGTTAGAAATGGGGTTGGTTCTCCTCCCCACAGGTAGCTTAGAGTTGGAAGAGGAAACGAGCAGTTAATTACTCTGGAGTGAAGGACAACGTCAGCATTGCCGAAAGAGCAGAAGTGCTCTGTAGAGACATGAACATTGCCACGTGGGCTGATGCTCAGGGATTAGTGGTGATCAGGGTGGGTGGGGTAAAGTCTTGGCTGAGGGGAATGTGTGGCAGTGCCCAGCCTACAGGGCAGTGACTGTAGCATGAGCCGGTCCTTGGAGGCAGTCTCGTGGGCGCTGAGGCTGCAAGGATCCCACTGGCTGGACCGAGGGAGGCAGAGTGCCAAGCTGAGGAATTACCGGTGATTGAGGGGAAAAGTCAACTTGGTCTGTCTCCTGCTTTATGAAGGCAGCTACGTGAATATTGTGGCAGGATTCTGGAGGCAGAAAGATAATGGACTCTGCAGTACTGCTGGGGGAATTCTGAGATGCATTGAATTTTTTCTTAATTGGTATATAAGAGCGTTGTTTAGTCGAAGCGAATTGTCTTTCATATTTCTGTGCTCTGGTTAAACGCCAGGTATTGTGGGGGGAGCAAGGTGTTAAGCGACATGAGCATACACACACCAGCAGAAAAAGAGGGGTGACCCTGCTAATCAGAACTCATGACTTCACTGGAAGATGTGTCCCTCTGGAGGGAACTGGTTAGGTGCAGTGGCCTTTGGAAGCCTGGGATGAGATGTTTGTGGGTCTAGTGGGGGGACCACTGCTGGTAGCTGGGATGTCGGAATTCCAGGCCGTGCTGTTTGGCTTTCATTTCCTTGGATACAATGGAGAAAGAACAGCTCTGGGTTCCACGAGTGATCCACATGAGAGGATGGGTCTGCTTCCAGGAAGTCCTCTGTGCCCACCTCCCTGCCTGCCCAGCACAGAGTTGGTTACCTGTCCCTGCCCGTGAGCGCCCCCTGACGATGCTGCCTCCACCGGGCACAGTCCTGACCCTTGGCGGTCTTGCTCTTCCCTGCCTCCTCTCTCAGTCCCCCACCATCAGGCTCTGAGCTCCTGCAGGGCTGGAACTGACCTGAGGATCTTGGCTTATAATAGGTGCCGAGAGTGCTGAATGAATGAACAGATGAAAATGAAGTTAGGAAATCATTGATATTTTTTCCTTTGGTGGAAAAAATGGTTTTTAAAACATTAGTAACTACTTGAGATATACCAAAAAGATATCGAGAATAATACAATGAGCAATCCTACATCTGTCATCCAGCTTCTAAGGGGTAGTCCACTTTTTTGATGCCTTTGAACTCTTACATATAAGGACCCAACTGGAGCCATGCACCCCCATCCTTCCAGGCAGGGAAAAGCCCAGTCCCACGCAGGTACCAACTGCTCTCAGGGAGCTCGTGCCCTAGGTAGTGAGGNGGCAGAGGGAACGGGGCTACAGGCACCCGCCGGTCCTTGACTTGTCCTCCCCGGGACCTCTGGGCCTGTTGGAGTCACGGGTCTGGGAAGCTCGAGCTGTGCTGGCCTTTGCTTCTGGACCCTTTCTCTGGCTGCCCTCTCTAGGACGCACGCGGCATGGACATCTGTGCCTGACTCCTGTCCCCAGGTGTCCCGTGTGGCTGCCCCCAGGCTGTGATGCCATCGAGGAGTGAGCCCGCTGGGTGCCATGTGGTCCAGGTGGGCCTGTGCACCGATCGGGCTCTGTGCCCCCAGCCAGTGTGCCTGGCCCGTGACCTCGGCTACAGCCGTCGCCACCCACCTGGGTCGGGCTGGCTTGACTGCTGCTGAGTCTGAAGCCAGACCTCCTCTCTCCTCTCCTTTTTCCTTCGATTTTTTTTTTTTTTTTGGTGTGTTTTATAACCACTTGTCTCTTTCTCATTAAGGCATAGCACACTGGCTACATTCCTGTCAGTCTGTGTTTCTGCTGGTTTAGACCCTGAGCAGACAAGACGGGATGCGCTTATTGTTCTGAGCTCCTGTTCCCATTCGGGGGCAGCGTCGGCCAAGGGGGAGAAGCTGGCCCCTCACTCTCTGAAATCAGCGCAGCCTGAACTGAAGGTCACCATTAATTCCAGCAAGTGCAGAGAGGGGTGCGGAGGTGCACCGAGAGAATGTCGGGCAGATCACAGAGCCGGCAAAGGCAGCTTCTGGAAAGGGCCTTTAGGGTGTGCCGCGTCCTTCTGGCCTCTCCCAAGCTTTCTTAAAATAGCAGAGAGAGACTGTCCAAGCGGAGAAACGGCGCCTCCTGCATCGACCTTTGCTGCCCAAGTGTCAGCTGCTGTTTGAATCATTGCCCCTGTGGTACAACAGTGACATTGCCACGTGCGTGCCAACACTCAGGGAGACCCTGCGTGATATGCTTAAAGCCCAAATTCCAGAATCAGACACACGTGGATTTGGAAGTCAACTTACTTACCATCTTGGACAAAATACGTAATATCACTCAGCCTCCGTTTTTCTTGTTCAGAGTAGAGCTGCCAGTACCTGCTTCACAGGCTGAATGAAACGCAGCAGTGAACTGGGTTCTCTCCAGATGTCATGGAGAATGACTCCTCTGAGGGGCCTGTGCCCAGCGGGTGGAAGACTCCGCCGGTCAGGGGTGGGGGGCCGAGGTTGCAGACGCTGCATCGCTCACTGGAGATCCCTGTGCTTAGACAGGGCGTGGCGTGGCCTGGGGGGAGGCACAGGCAGGTCCGTGTGAAGTAGGGCCTGGCAAGGGTCCTGCTGCATCTGGATCCCAAGGGTGTGCCCTGCACACACCGCATGGCCACAGCCAGTGTCCGAGTGCGGACTGTGCACGCTGCCCTGCCAACCCCGAATCTGAGTGTGGCCCTGGCGCTCCCCAGCGGCCACCTCCCTGGCTGTCTCTGGGCTTACTGCCGCTTGTCGTGCTCCCTTTCACCTGCGCCTTGGGGTCCGATCGCCCTTCTAGACTTAGCTTAGATATTACTTCTTCCTGAAGCCTTGACCACTGTTCCTCCTCCTCCCCCACCTCCCCTGGAGTTCCTCCCAGGCCCTCGGCTCTAAGTTCCTGGAGCCCAGGATTAGGGCTCTCGTTCCTTCTGGTCCTTTCCAGAGTGTCTCACCCGTCCTTTCCCACAGGTCCCGAGCACGAGGTGTGCAGTAGGGAGCGTGATGGAGCCGTAAGGGGCGCTGAGCAGCCCCCCCCACCCGGCAGGCAGCCCGCTCCGCCCAGTCCCCCGCTGTGGGCCCCGCTGGCCACCTGGTTTTGTGCCCCTGCTCAGTCCTGTCCGACTCTTCGCTACCCCATGGAGTGTAGCCCGCCAGGCTTCTCTGTCCTTGGGATTTCCCAGGCAAGAATACTGGAGTGGGTGCATTTCCTGATCTAGGGGATCTTCCCGACTCTGGAATCAAACCTGTGTCTCATGTTCTCCTGCACTGCAGGCAGGTTCTTTACCCATTGGGCCGTCAGGGAAGCTTCAGGGCTTTTTCTGGGGCGAACCTGATTTTCCCAGACCGGGTCCCTCCATCTATTCTCACTTCCAACCCTGCCCCACAGGCCCCCCAGGACCAACTCCCCTTCTTTTAGGGCCCGGTGAGCGTCTCTGCTTTCCTCTCCACGTTATAGGAACCTCATAGGAAGGCGGAGAGCGCGACCCGTCTCCCCTCCCCCGCAACAATTGCTCGTCTTCCTGGTTGAAATCTCGTAGCGTGTCCCTTTCGTTTTATTGTCGTGGTGGGTCTCTCTAAGACAGCTGCTTCTGTCAGTCTTCTCCTTAAAGCCCTTGCTTGCCCCATGACAGCTCCTCCCCGGCCTTCCAGAACCCCTACCCCGCCCACCCTTCCCTCTCCCAGTGCAGTAACTGGCTAGAATCCTGTTGTGTGTGTGCCTATATAGATGCATTCTTTTTTTTTTTTTGAAGAAGCACCAGATTGTGTTCTACAGTAGTTGTACCATTTTACTTCCCACCAGCAACATGTAAGCGTTCCAATTGCTCCACATCCCCATCAGCGTTTGTTATTTGTTGTTTCTAGTATAGCCATCCCAGTAGGTGTGAAGTTGTGTCTCACTGTGGTTATGATTTGCCTGATGAACAGCAATGTTGATCATCTTTTCATGGACTTACATCTTCTTTGGAGAAATAGTTATTTAAGTCCTTTGGCTATTTTTTTTTTTTTTAGTTGGGTTATCTTTTTGTTTTTGAGTTCTTCATATACTCTAAGCATGAAACCCTTATCACCTATGATTTTCAAATATTTCCTCCCATTCTGTAGGTGGTCTTTCTGCTTTCTTGATTTAAGTCCTTCGACGCAAACGAATTTTTATTTTTATTAATTTTGCTTATGCTTTTGGTGCGGAATCTGACGCCACTGCCAAATTCCAGCTCAGGAGATGCTACTGAGCATGTGTGCAGAGGCCAGCGGCTACCTGTGACGCCTGGAACGTGTGGCTGCAGAGGACCACGTGGGCAGCCGAGTCTGGGCGACTCAGCCTCAAGACTGTTTCCTGAAGACGTCTGTGCAGGAGCAGTTCTTGGGTCTCATTTGCTGAGAGAAGACGTAGTCTGTTGGCCAGGAGACAAAGCTGGATAGGAGGAAGGGCACGAGATCTCCACTGCAGGGACTGAAATCCCACGCAGCTCCAGCCCTTGTGAGCTCCAAGGCCTGGGGCAAAGCACTTGACCCGTGGAGCTTGACTTCTTCAATATGTAGTCAGAGGTTGGCACGATTTCCTTTCCGTCCTCAGGGCGTTGTTTAGAGGCTAGATGAGCTCTGTGTGTCTGTAAGGAGGCCTGCTAAGCAGCTCAGTACTGGGCAGATGGTGATTCTGTGAAAACCCAGAGCAGTTTTTAGTGGAGACGTCTCAATATAGCTCATGTAGTATATATAGTTCAGAATAATGTTTCAGTGGGCAGTTTGGCAGTCCTGTGTGAGTCAAACCCTCCACAAAGTCCATATTCTACTACCCAGTGATTCTACTTCTAATACACCCTAAGGAGGGAAAAAATCTAATACGCAAAGGGCTTTGCATGCAAAGAGGGTTATTTATAACAAAGGAAAAATTGGAAACAATCTGAGTGTGGTATAACAGAGGATTGATTAATTGAATTATTGAACAGCTTTATAATGGAAGAATGGGCAGCCACTAAAAAAAGCTGCAAAAGTACATTATAAAATATTTTTACAGTGTAATTTCAGTTTATTAAAAATCTATGCATAGAAAAAAAGACTAAAAGGCTGCATGTGGCATTCATGGCTATTACCTTAGTGATGGAATAATAGGCCATTTTAATTTTCTGTCTTATTTTATACCATTTTAATGATGAACGTTTATGGGGCTCCACCAGCCAGGACAGACCAGCCCTCCCCCTGGAGCCCCTCGCACCCCAGCCCTGCCCCACCAGTGTCCTCCTCAGCTCTTTTGGGCTTTGACTCCCTGTAGTGGGCGCCTCTCCTTTGGAGCCCAGCTCGCTGGGCTCAGCCACCCGACACCCAGCCTCCCTTCCTCATGGGTACCTGCCATGCCCACCTCACCCAATGATGCCTGGACTGAATTGCTCAGATGGGAGGCCAGCTGTTGCTGCTGCTCATGAAACTGATGTATGTAGAGGACTGGAATGAGATTTAGTGGTGACTTGAGACTAAGGATGGAGGAGTTTGCCTTCTGTTAACTGAAAACCCGGTGAAAATTCACTTTGTTGGCAGAGTGACAGCAATTTCCATGGAGGAGTCTTCTTAAGAGGGAGCTGTGGGTTCAGTCCCTGGGTTGGGAAGATCCCCTGGAGAAGGAAATGGCAACCCTCTCCAGTATGCTTGCTTGCAGAATCCCACGGATGGAGGAGCCTGGCGGGCTACGGGTCCATGGGGCAGCAAAGAGTCGGACACGGCCAGAGTGACTTAGCATGACCGCTGTGCGATTGCCCGCTGTCAGCACCAGCTGGCCCCCGAGCGCAGAGTTCACGGCGCAGCGTGGACTCATCATCGGGAGGACTTGTTGGGGCAGCGTGGACTGCGGAAAGGGCCGCGCGCCTGTGCCTTGGCTAACTCCCGTTGGCCGCTTGGGCAGGTCAGCCTGTCTCTGCGAGCCTCAGCGCCGTCCTGTGGACAGTGGTCTGGGTGATGTGACCGTGTGGTGCCCGCGGTCCCTGCTGCAGGGTGGCCCTCAGGGTCCGCAGTGTGCATCCACAGCTTTAGCTGGTGCTCCCTCCCTTCTTTCACTGCCTTCAGAGAAGGTGGACTTGCCTCCCCCGACTCTCCAGCTTCTCTTCCTTCTGGATGCAGGGGCTGGGGCTTGCGGTGAGGGCTGCTGCAGGGCGAGGGCGGAGGCTGCCCTTCACGAGATGCTTCCTCAGCTCCCTCGGCTCTGAGGCTGCCGGCCCGCGTCCCTGTCTCTGGCGTGAAGCTGAGCAGCCTCAGTCCCTTGTTCGCCATTTCCTGCACCCTAGCCGCCCAGCCTGGGTGGGCTTGTGTGGCAGAAGGCAGAATCCCCCTGAAGACCCAGCCGTCTCCTTTTGGATTGCATGCTGACTAACACTGGAGCTGGGAGTGGTTTCCCTGAAAACTTGTGTTTTTTTTTTTCCCCCCTGTTTCAAAGTAAATGAAGCCATCTTTAGGCTGTCTCAGTATCAAGCCTAATCTTGACTGAACTGAGCATCTGTGATTGGAAATAAGCAGTGACTGAGGACCGCAGAAGAGTGAGGGGAGCGCTTCCTACCTTTGCTCTTGAGGAAAACAAATTAAACAAACTGTGAACGCTTACATCTTCCACACGTCGTGGTCTGTCCCATCTTTCTTTTTGGCTGAAAAGCCAATTTAGATCTCCACTGTGAATCATTTTAGTGAGTTGGGTAGATGCTGTCTTTGTTGGTTTATTACTCACCCTGCAAAAGATGCTGCCTTGCCAACACTTTTTAAAGGTGAGTTTGGGCTTTAGCATCTGTGACTTCCGGCTAATCCAGACCAACTGCCTCATCTCATATTCGGGGCCTTCACTTTCGACAAGACCCCGGTGGAGCAACAGACATAAATAGCTGTAAACTTTCCGTTGTTCAGTCGCTATGTCGTCTCTGACCCTTTGCGACCCCACGGACTGCAGCACGCCAGGCTTCCCTGTCCTTTACTACCTCCTGGAGTTTGCTGAGGTTCATGTCCATTGAATCGATAATGTGATGGATCACAGCCTTGTTGTGGCGAAGGGGCTTGCATAACTCAATGGAGTTATGAGCCACGGCGTGCAGGGCCACCCAAGATGGACAGGTCATGGTGGAGGACGCTGACAAAACGTCCACTGGAGGAGGGAATGGCAAACCCCTCCAGTATCCTTGCTGTGAGAACTCCATGAACAGGATGAAAAGGCAAAAACAACAACAAAAAAACCCCTTAGAGTTCTACTATCATAGTTTTAGACTTTTTCTGGTTTATGTGTAGGAGTGATACTTGTGGATGTGGTGGTTCTTTCTCTGATGGGATCACTTTTGCCATCAAGTGTGTATCTCCCTTAAATATTTACTGATCAAAGGAAATGATTTCTGGAATATATATGGATATTATCATCGGTGAAACTTAGGCTTGCAAAAACAGTACCCCACATTGTTGAAACAGCTCTTCAAACGGAGGCTGAAAGGTTCTTTGGTTTGTTCGCCTCTCTCGGCATTTATTGGGCGCCTGCTGCGTGCCAGGTCCTGGTCTGCCTGCCCGGCGTGTGGCCAAGCGTAGCACTCGGCCTCTGCCCCCGGGGGCTCGCTGTCTGATTGGAGAGAGCTGTGCGGTGGTGCGCGCTGCCGGGCGGGCAGGCCACTGTGGAAGTGCGTCTCCCTTCTGGTGGCCAGCTCACTAAGGATCATCTGACTCCTGCTCCTCCACTTGGTATTGCACGTGGCTGTGTGTGTGCACGAGCACCACGCATTTTATTTGTGTGCTTGTTGGTTTTAAACCCACAAACGCGTATGTGTTGAGCCTTGGTCCATCTCGCCGGGCAGCCAGCCACGCTGACTCACTGTGCCCTCAAGGAGCTTCTGTGTAGCCTCTCGTTTGTTCTGAAGAAACACCTCTGACATCTGCTTTGAGAAAAGCAGCATACTAAATGGTCATTTTTTTTTTTTTTTTTTTGCCCAGGACCGTCTTTCATTCTGCTGCAAAGGGGCAGTTCTCTTCAGTGGTTTCCAAATAGAGGACCAGTGGCCCAGACACACTTACTAGGGAGGGAGGCCCCAACGTGGCTGTGGAAGACAGGTGGGCTCTGCTCCAGACTTGGTGCTCTGCCCACCTACACGGACCAGGGCTCCCACCTGGTCCATGGGCCCCGTGGTGCAGAGCTGGCCCCCGATGCTGCAGGGCTCCCCTGCGTCCTGGCGGGTGTCGGGCTGGGAGGTGAGCTTTGGCCAAGTTCGCCAGGCTGGGCCACTTCTCCTCGCTGCTTTTGCTCTGGCTAAATACATCGTCCTGATTGAATGTTGCTTTTTTTTTTTTTTTTTGGTTCTGACACTAACCTTTACTTATAACCTTAAAAACTGAGAGAATTTAAGTAAATAATTCCCCAACAAGCTGTTCTTCCACCCCAAGGAGTTTTTTTTCCAGAAGGATTCACATTGTTAAGTGTAGTTAGGGGGAATGTTTCAATTTCTGCTTTTCAACATTTTATCAATTAAATAATTATTTATATATACTTTTCCCTTTAAAATAAGTGAGACTGTGATAACTTCTGTTTGTTTAATTAGAATATGTGGCAGTTACTGGAGATCAGACATGACAAGCTTATGACACAATTTATCACTCAACTGAACCATGCTAGCTGCTCTAGTGATTCTGACCATTAATCTGTTTTATTTTTTTTTAATTTTTTTATTTTTTAAAAAATTTTTATTTTAACTTTAGTTTACTTTACATTACTGTATTGCTTTTGCCAAGCATTGACATGAATTCACCACGAGTGTACAAGCGTTCCCAAACATGATACCACTGCTGGAGTTCCGATGAGAAAGCTGTGATGTCGACAAATGACGTCATTTAATTTTAGGATCTTCATCCTTCCTGTGTTCCACCACAGACTGGATTGGACCCCATCTTAGAGCTTTTATATATCACAGAATGTCCCGTTTTAATGACTGTCTGAACAGCAAGGGGCGCTAGTGTCCTCTTCCTACAGGCTGGGGCCAGATCCCTTCATTTTCTTGTCTGGAGCTGGCGCCTCTCGAGTCCAGTGCCGAGGTGGGCCCATAAGTGGCCACCTGTCTGGTGGCTGCGGGCCATCTCATGCTGGAGACGCCCCCTATGGCCCCCTGGGGCCCCTCTTCTGTGAACCGCCTTCTCTCATCTGCTGTCTCCTGGCCTTTCTCCTCTTCCCAGCCGATGGCCTTGAGTCCTCCTGACCGGCTCTCTTAAATCTCCTTCACTGCGGTATAAGTTACATGCAATAAAGTGCTGGTTTAGTTGTCCAGAGGATGGCTTATGACAGGTGTACACATTTCTACCACCCAAGCCCCAGAGCTATGGTTTTCCCAGTAGTCATGTATGGATGTGAGAGTTGGACTATAAAGAAAGCTGAGCGCTGAAGAATTGATGGTTTTGAACTGTGGTGTTGGAGAAGACTTGAGAGTCCCTTAGACTGCAAGGAGATCCAACCAGTCCATCCTAAAGGAAATCAGTCCTGAATATTCATTGGAAAGACTGATGCTGAAGCTGAAACTCCAATACTTTGGCCACCTGATGCGAAGAACTGACTCATTGGAAAAGACCCTGATGCTGGGAAAGACTGAAGGCAGGAGGAGAAGGGGACGACAGAGGATGAGATGATTGGATGGCATCACCGACTCAATGGAGATAAGTTTGAGCATGTTCCGGGAGTTGGTGATGGACAGGGAGGCCTGGCCTGTTGCAGTTCATGGGGTTGCAGAGTCGGACACAATGGAGGGACTGAACTCAACTGAGCCTTTTCCCACCACTCCTAGCCCTCCTCCGCAGACCACTGTCATTCTCTCTGTAACCCCAGGTTAGATTTGCCTTCTCTGGAGCTCCGTATGCATGAGTGATGACCTCTCTCAAACCCGTTTGGACCCTCACATCTCTGCTCCAGTCCTGGAGGTGGGCTTCCTGGTGTTTCTTGCTGGGTCTCCTGAGCTGCCCCCTCATCTGTGCATCCCGCGTGGCCTCTAGGGGGAGCTTCATCCCCAGCAACGCAGCCCTGTGTCCTCTCTCTGGACCTTCTGGGCAGCTGCCTGTTCAGCCTTGGGGGGGTGTGGTGTCCCCTGCGCTCTCCATGGTCCCACCCCCGTGTCAGCATCCTTCCCGGCCTCCCGCCTGCCCCACTCCACTGCCCACCTCTGCCCCGGTCCGGAAGCAGCAAAAGGCTTGTTGTCACCTAAGATGAGAATAGCAGGGTCAGGGGTGATCTAAGGCCACCCTGCTGGCCTCACAATTTCATCAGGAGCTGCCTTCAGTGCACTTTTATCCTAAGAAAGGCAAGATTCAAACCTGAGGATTCTGAACATCCTCCCTTCCAGCTCTGCAGAACACGAAACTGTGTATTCCCTAGAGCCAGACAACAGGGACGCTTTTCTCCAGGAGGCTGTGCACCCTGTGGAGAGCAGGCTTTGGCCCCCGTGAGTGCGCGGGGCACAAGGCAGAGGGGATGGTGTCCCACCGAGACGCCCGGCCCTGACCCCCGTCCTGTGATGTGCTCCCCTCTGCTCCACACGGCAGAGGGGCTTGCAGTGTGGTGAGGTTAGGGAGCCTGTGATGGGCGGGTTGTCCGGGACCGTCTGGCTGGACCCAGGACGGCTGTCAAAGGGTCCTTATCAGAGGGAGGCCAGGCCATGGAAACAGGAGGTTGATGCCAAGAAGGGGCCTTGAGCCAAGGAGCACAGCTGGCTCTGGAAACTGGGAACAGCCAGGAGCCAGAGTGCCCTGAAGCTCCTGGAGGAACCTGCCCTGCCAGCACCTTGAGCCCAGGACTGGCACCCTCCACGAGTTTCAGCAGGTGTGTTTTGAGCTACAGAGTTTGTGGTTGTCTGCCACAGCCGTCCTGGGATCTAACACAGGGCAGGGGCTGCTCCCGGGCAGATGTGGAAAGAGCCGTCACGGGCTGCGGCTGCTTCCCTCTGCCCCTGCTGGAGAGTCAGTGGCGTTCCGGGCCGGCGGCCCTTCAGCCAAGGGGCAGCATGCAGGCTGACCCCAGATGGCTGCTTGCCTCCCCAAAGACATGAGGGAAGGGAAAGGAGGGGAAAAGAGGGGGACAGGGGGAGGGCCTGCAGCAGGACAGGAGCCACAGTCTCCGTGACGCAGGCGCCCACAGCCCGTCCCCTCTGCCATGCTGTGCAACGCCCCGGGGGTCTGAGCTCTGGGAGGTGGGGTCGCGGAGCCACCGGGAGTCTCACCAGGGGCTGTCTTGCTGAC